>BSBK01005196.1:265000-355000 GCA_027943335.1 Chamaecyparis obtusa | reverse complement strand
GGAAGAGTTGTCTGAAAAATTGCATCTGCATGAATGAAGTGATGGGATGGGGTGGATGTGTGGAAGACAGAAGGTGAGATGAAAATTATTATTGAGAAATAATTCCATGAAATGTGAAATATTTATTATGGTGTTCTTGAACGGACTCAAGAATCAAGAGAATTCTAGGTAGAAGACCTAGATTCTTCGACTATAGGATCATTGGTGCCAACTGTTCTTTGGAACTATTTCAAGAACTCATCATGACTGATAGGTGTGTTGTAAAGTTTCAGGCGATGCCCATTAACAAGCAACTTGAATCTGATAGGATCGATGGTGGAAAGTTGAACTTCTCCATTATCAAATATTGATATTATCTCATAAGGCCCAAGCCATCTAGTATAAAATTTACTAGGTGTGTGCTGGTATCTTGAATCATACAATAGTGCCCAATCGCCAACAGAAAATTTCTTATCATGGATGAACTTGTCATGCCATTTTTTCCTTTGTTGTTGTATCAACTCCATGTTGTGGAGGGAATACTTCCTGAATTCATCCAATCCATTTAATTGCAGTAACCTAACTTCTTGTGATCTAGTGAGATCAATATCCAAATCCAAGGCTATGCGGAGTGGTTTATGTTGAAATTCAATGGGCATTGAAGCTGATTTTCTGTACACCAACTCAAAAGGAGTAAACCCTATGGTGGTTTTCCATGTTGTGTGGTAGGTCCATATGGCTTCAGGAAGACGGGTTGCCCAGTCCTTTTTGTAGAGAACAACTGTCTTTGTTAAGATGGATTCTATCTCCTGGTTTGTGATTTCAGCTTGACCATTGGCCTGTAGATGATAGGGAGAAGATTTCCCATGGCACACCATGTATTCCTACATTAATTCTGCTATAAGATTGGAGGTGAACTGGGCTCCTTGATCTGTGACTATCTCCCTTGGTACTCCAAACTTGGTGAATATGCATTCATAGAGGAACTCAACAACTTTGTGATCTTTAACATACCTCATAGCTTTGGCTTCAACCCATTTTGTGGCATAATTGCTACATACTAATATGTACAACTTCCCATGAGAAGAGGGTTCAATGGGTCCAACAAATTCAATACCCCACTTGTCAAATGGTGTGATAATTACTTGAGGCTGCAGGGGCATTTCATCATACTTTGTTGGGTGCCCCATATGCTGGCACCTATCATAGTGCTTGGTATATTTTGTTGTATCTATATGCAAAGTAGGTTCGTAGTATCCAGTTGTCAAAATTTTTCTAGGCAGTCTGCTTTGCTGTGAAATGGTCACCGCATGGTTCATCATGACATGCTCAGAGAATGTCATAAGTTCCATCCTCATAGACACATCTCCTGGTGACCTAGTCTGGTCCTGTATAAAACATGAAGCCTGAGATTCAAGAGAAGTTAAAAGTCTTCTCAACCAGAAGTCTTCGCTGCTTTGGAGAGAAGTGAGGTGGTGTTTTGCCTATAGCAAGGTAGTTGGCTAAGTCTACATACCATGGATTAAAGGAATCAATAGAGAATAAGTGCTCATTAGGGAAGCTATTGTCAATTGCTATAGGATCATCTCGTACTTGCAATCTTGACAAGAAATCCACCACTACATTAGCCTTGCCTGGCTTGTCTATTATCTTCACATCAAATTATTGCATGAGGAGTAACCAATGTGCTAATCTACCACTAACGACAGGTTTATTCATTAAGTACTTGATAGCTGAATGATCACTATAAACAAAGACTTCATAACTTGTGATGTAATGCCAAAATTTGTTTAGTGCATAGACAATTGCTAACAAGTCTTTTTCGGTAACAGTATAATTTAAATTCAGCACCTTGCAAGTTTTTACTAATATAGTAAATTGTGTGCTCAACAGTACCTTCCTTCTACCCAAGGATTTCTCCAATGGCATAATCAGATGCATCTGTGTGGATGTGAAATGGCAGCTTCCAATCAGGTCCTCTAAGAATAGGTGTTGTTGTTAAAACATCTTTCAATTTCTGAAATGAGGCTTCATAGTCCTCTATCCATTCAAATTCAGCTTCCTTCTTCAGTAAATTGTATAAAGGTGCTGCCAGTTGACTAAAATCCTTTATGAATCTCCTATAATAACTAGCATGGCCAAAAAACTCCTGACATATTTTTGCTTAACTAGTGTGGGAAGTGTATTGATAACTGCTATTTTTACAGGGTCAACCTAAATTCCAAAAGATGAGAGGTAGTGCCCTAAGACAACTCCCTCCTCCATCATCATGAAACACTTCTCACTGTTAAGGGAGAGGTTATATTCCTGGCATCTTTTAAGAACTTTCTCCAAGTTAGATTGTGCTTCTTCAAAGGTGGTTGCATGAGTAGTAAATTCATCCATGTAAATTTCAACACAATCAGTAGCAATATCAAAGAAAATACCCAACACTACACTCTGGAAGGTGGTAGGTGTGTTGCACAACCCAAATGGTAGGACTGAATAGGAAAATGTTCCCCATGGATAGGTAAACTCTATCTTATCCTAGTCCTATGGTGATATTTGTATCTAGTTATATCCACTAAAGCCATCTAAGAATGAAAAATACTTTTTACCAGCAAGATTATCAAGCACTTAGTCAATGAAAGGTAGTGGGAAGTGATCCTTTTTAGTGGCTTTATTGAGCTCCCTATAGTCAACACAAACACTCCACTTTCCCCCCTTCTTTGGAACAATCACAAGAGGAGAAACCCACTGACTATCAAAAATAGGATAAATGAAATTGGCACTAAGAAGCTTATGTAATTCAGTTTTCACTATGTCTCTCAAAGCTGGATTGATTCTTCTTTGGGCTTGCTTCACTGGCTTGTACTCAAGGCTTATATAGATTCTGTGAGTGCAAAGTTTAGGATCTAGCCCCTTCATGTCAGTATAATCCCATGCAAAGGCTTGTTGAATGTCTTGTAAAAGATTTAAAAGAGTAGACATTTAAGATTTAGTGAGGTTCTTATTAATATTCAACTCTTTGCCTGAAGCAACTTCTACTCTTTTGAATTTTTCTAGCATCAAGATTTATGCCATTGATGGAGACTTTATTTCATTCGGCATCAAGGTGTGGAGATAATCAGGTGTTGCAAGAAACTAAGATGTGGATTGCTTGGGCATTATTGTTTGAAGGGAACAATTAGGAACATTACAAGATGATTCCTTAGAACCATATTGGTTGGTAAGGATTGTTGCTAGAATATCATCTTCTTGTTGTGATACCATGAATGGATTTCTCTCAATGACCATAAGTTTTTGCACAGATTTTGCTTCAAGGGCATCATCACCTAAATAAGGCCAGACAACTTGATCAAGTTCTACTTGGGGTGTTGCTAGAGAGTACAAAGTTAACTTCTTAGTATTTATCCCATTTGATATGGTCATTTTTCCTGAGTGACATGCAATGCAAGCATCAACTGTGGCTAACCAAGGCCATCCTAGGATTAAAGGATATCCTCCTAAAGTGGCTTTGGGTGACAGGACTATGAAATCTAAAGGGTAATCTAAAGAATCCAGTGTGACAATAATATCTTCAACCATACCATCTAGCTTTACAGTGGAATTATTAGCTAATTGCAAAATTGTAGGTGTATCTCGCAAACCAATGATACTGAGATTAAGCAGAACTTCCCTAGTCATGACATTAATTGATGCTCCTAAGTTAATTAGGACATTCTAAATTTGGATACCATTAATATGGATGGTGACCACTGGGCTCCCTAGATCGGAATACTTAGGCATTACAACTTTACTTAGCATGAGATCTGAGAGTTGGCCTAAGACATGGACAATATCAGGATCTTTTTTCTTCCTTCTAGGCTACTTGATACAGGCTTCTTTAATTGCTTTGGTATACATTAGAATTTATTTAAGGGTGTCTAACAAGGGAATTTGCACTTTCATTTGCTTGAGCTGATTAATCAAATCAGTTGCTATAGAATTTTCTTTTGGAGGAACTGCTTGAGACAATCTTTGCGGGTAAGGAGGATTTCTGAGCACTGGTGCAAATTGAACAACAGGTGGAACATCAGTAGATTGGTTCTTGGCTATGTCTTTAGCATAAAAAGCTTTAGTTATTATTGGCTTCTTTGGTGTAGGCAATGTAGTTCCTGATCTAAGATGGATATCATTGACTTGCAAGGAATAAGCTTGCTACTTGTTATTAGGATTCAGAGCTAGGTAAGCAAGCATTTGAGTTGGTTTTTGAGGGTTACTATTAGATACAGGAGGTGGCAGCATAATAGCTTGCTGCTGAGGTGGAGGCATGATTGCTTGCTACTGACTAGACTGGTTGGGTCCCCATTGAGGTTGTGGTTTCCAGTTACCATGAGGTGGCCATTGGTTGTTTTGTTGTGGCTATTGATAGGAGTTAAACTGTTGTTGATATGGGTTAATGGTGGTTGTTTCTAATAGGCTTGGTTATAGTGAAACTATTGGTTGGGCCAATTATAATTCCAATTCTGACCTTAAGGGGCAGAATTTTGGGGGTTAAGGTTTGGCCATTGACTACTATTATTATTATAACCAAAATTATTCAATGGATCTGGAGGTATACCTTGTCTCTGAGCCCATGGATGCCTCTAAGCAACATAGAAAACTTCTCCATCATCCTCATCTATGGCTTTAAACATAGTGGGCATTGTATTGGTGTCCATAGATGCAACTATTTTGCATCTACAATTTATTTTCTTCTCTCTGCAATGAGAATAGAACTCGACCAACACAACATCTGCCTCTTCCTTTTTCCTCCTCACCTGCATACTATCAAGCTGAGTGGTGACATCATTGTTGATGTCCTTCTTGAAGTCAGACAACAAATTAGACAACTCCACTTTGGATACTCCTGAACCACCATTGGACTTATGTGGTCTCTAAGTCCCCTACCTTTCTTCACAGTGGCCCTAGAATAGTTTAGGCATATATTCTTTATGTCAACCCAATTTTTCTATGTAATATCTCCTCCCGCCATCATGTCTAGAGCCTCAATGCTTCCATCATTCACAGCCTTTAAGAAAAGGTGTTTCTGAGATGCCTCATTTAGCTGGTGTTGTGTATTACACTACAAGTTGAACATGAATCTTGATACATAATCCTCCAAGGTTTCAGCCTCCTTCTGAGACATTTTGAAAATGTCATCACCTTTCAGATCTTGAACCCTATAGTATTCTTTGTATTTTGAAAGAAACAAATTGCGCATGGCATTCTAGTTTGCTACAACATTGGCACCCAACCCCATAAACCATCTTAATGCAACCTCTTTTAGAGTTGATGGAAACAACTTCAACTTGTGGGCATCAGTTGTATAGTCATAGCTCTAACAATGGATGTCAAACTCAAAGAGGAAAGTCTGAGGGTCTTCTGTAATGAGGCCATAGAATTTAGGAAGTGCAGCAGTCGGTATGCTCTTCAAATTTTGATTTCCTTGTTGAGGAGGGATAGGAAAAGGAAAGGGGGCCTGAGTAGCCATTCTGGGAGGAGGATCTAGTGGTGGTTGATAGACAATAAGAGCAAGCGGGTTGTCTTGGTATTTAGGTTCAGAAAATAGTTCATTCAAATGCAGTGATTCTTCAAATGATGAAGAGGATATGTGTTCATAAGCATCAACACATAGATTTTCAAAGGGTTCTTCGTTCTCGCTTTGGGGTTCTTCAACTTGAGGATTAAAAATATTGAATGGGTCCTCTTGGTAGTTATGGGGAAGAAATATCCCAAGGTGATCTCTCCTTTGATGCATAAAATGCTTACTTAAAAATAAGTGCTAGATTAGGACTGAAAATGTAACTACAAAGATAAGTTTGAATTAACACCATCCTCGGCAACGATGCCAAAAATGCTTGGCCAAATAATAGTATCAGAAACCCATAGCAATGGACTACCTATTTTAGGATTGGACACCCTAAATGATTTCTAAATGGACTATTTGGTCTCATTTAATTATCGACTAGGGACGTAAACTTGGAATGGTATTTGTAAAGTATATGCTTCAAACCTTCTCAATCTAAGACTATCTATGGAATTCAAATGCTTATGCTTCAAGAAAACTATGATAGAACTGAGAAATGAATTTATCCTAACAAAGTAGGAAATCACGGCTAGGAATTACTCTAACCGCCTGTGTTGTAGGAACATGCTACCAATTCTGTTATCAGTAGCTGTAGGAATAGTAGAGTTCTATTTACTTAGGAATTATAGGAAAATGAACTCTATGCTAACAAAACAATTCACTCATCAAGTGGTCCCCCTTGAATGAGTGAATAGGAAAAACAATCAAGATAAAAGATATAAACTTGAACTGAGCATTCTATTCATCCATAACAAAATGATTACACTTGATTTAAAATAATATTGCAAAAGTTCTGCTATAAAAACTAGTTTATTCGACTAACTCCAAAAGAGTCACAACAGTCGATTAATTAAAAGGAAACTACAACTATCTCCTAGATCTACAATCACTTAATAAATGAGGATCAATTACAACTCATAAAGTCTCAGAATAGAAAAATTATTGAACATGAATAAATCTTCATGAATATAGCATGTTAAGGGAACTAAATTTGTGTGCTACATGCAACAGAAAAACAACAACTGCTTTACTTTGCTTGCGAAGATTCTGCAATCCTACGGTTGGCTTTGATTACTCTGGTGCCACTATGTTGGTTCTTGAATGCTTGTGGTCAACACCTGCAAAACAATCAATGCGCACATACCCTACCATATACATATATATCCTCATCATTAATATTAGGAAAAGGTGTAAATTCTAAGTAACACTCTTGCAAGTCCTACGACTACAGGAGGTAACTACCCAAAACATAGCTTAGGCAAGGAAACATTCATTAACATGTATAGCTACTGCATTTACCATTCTTGTCTATGAATTCAAGCAAATATTATGTCTTTAAATTATCCACATTTCCATTTTATGTTCACATATATAACACACACACACACACACACACATATATATATAAACCATAAGTTCATATGCTTGAAAATATAAATTCATGTTTGTGTGCAATTAAATATTCTGAAAAGAGGATAAAAAGTATTGAGAAAGATGGCTATTTAGAAGCCCATCAGTACATCTCTTAGATTAGAGTTGTAAAATATTTTAGCAAGGTAGACTAAATAAGTCTTTATACTCTTAGTTGGGTAAATACTCCTAACAGGGTAAGCTATCAAAATAGCTAATTTTGTAGCTCTAACAGAGAAAAAGTTTTACTACATTAGTGAAGTATTGTGGGTGTCATCCCCACTACAGTTTTTCCCTTTGACCAAGGATTTCTGTGAGATAAAAAATCATGCTATTATGAGTTGTGTTTCATGATTTTAATTTATATGTTGTATGTTGATGTATGCAAAGTTTTCAATTAGTTGAATGGTTAGAAAAGTAGATAAAATTTTTTGGAGTACTAATTCACCCCTCCCCTCCCAGTACTTAACTTTCCATAATTAATTCAACAATTGGTATCAAAGATGAGTCTCTTATTCAGAAGTTTAACCACTTGAGAGGAAAGATCTGGAGAGATGGAAATTTATAGTTATGAAAAGGTGATTGATAACATGAACATGGAACTAAATATTGCAAATGACCAGATTGATGAACTAAGGATGAAAATGAAGCATTCACTTAACAAGAGAAATGAGCTAGCCCATCAATTGAATGATACACAAAATCAGGTTGAAGAACTTGAAGAAAAATTAGAGGGAAGTTTTTTTGATGAATTTGAAGTTGTCATATCATAATTGACTAAACATAAAAAAACCCTAACTGGTCAGGTAAAAGCATTGAAGAGGGAACAAGAAGCTCAATCGGTAAAAATGTGTGAAGTCCTAGAAAAAAGAGAAAAGTTGAAGATAGTAAAAGAATAATTAAAGAGAAGAGAAGGAAAATGAGTGCAAGGTTTAATGAGAGAGATGTGGAGATACAAAGGTTGACACAAAATCACTACAATGTGACAAATCAACTAATCGATGCTAATCAAGAGATTGCAAGGAAAGTTGAATAGATTTTTGGACTGAGATCAAATACTGAACGTTTGAGGAATGAAATAAAATCTTAAAAGGATGAAAATGAATTTTTGAAAAGGAATGAAGAAACATTAAGGGTACTGAATGAACAACTTAAACATACTGCTAGACTTGGATTTATTGAAAACAACACTACCAAGAAGGGTGAGTCCTGAAATCAAGTAGCCAATCAAGATACTACTACTCCACCAAAGACAAAGAAGCCTACTTGTTATCATTGTGGTAAATATGGTCATACAACTAATGTCTGCATGAGAAAAAGAGGTAAACCACTGAGCATTCTTAAATTTGATGGTTATTGCTATAATTGCAATAAGTATGGTCATAAAGCATTTGAGTGTAGATGAAGGATTGCTGACAACATAAGGAAACCAAAATTTGATGGTTACTACAATAATTGAAATAGATATGGTCACAAGTCTAAAGATTGTAGGTCACAAAGGAAGAGTGTGAAATGGGTACCTAACCAATAGAATACTGTAAACAACCAACAAGGTTCAACTATACCATGGGACTACAATACAAGAACTTCATGTACACCATGTGGGAGATTTGGACATATTGTAGAAAATTTCATTTTGTTGTATGGAAGGAACAATAGAAGGTCATGGATAAATCTTGTAATGGCATGCTTTCATTGTCATAAGGTCAGACACTTAGCCAAAGACTGCAAGTATCAAGGTAAAGCTCCAACTGAGGAACAACAAAGTGAAATTGTTCAAGTAAATGTTGATGAAATAAGAGAACAAATGAATAGAACATGGAGAATAAAGTCTGTAGATGATGGAAATGCACTTGTAACAATTGATGGCACCCCATCCTCTGGATCAAGTACACCTATCTTCACCTAATTGGTCTAAGGTATGTGTAGGAACTGAGAACAAAAATTCAATCTTAAATCAGTTCCTAACATATGTGCAAAGATCCATATGAGCATATTTAGATGCATTTGGATATATGTTGTGAAGTTAACATTTTCATGTTTTGATCGGTGAGAGACTATGATATTTCATTTCATTCAGTGAAAGGAAGTGCAATTGGTAATTAGTGAAAAAGGGAGTCGGTGATAGCATTAAATGCTAAAATTATAGCCATTGAAAACCCTAATCAAGGAAAAGGTATAAATAGATGATGTGTTATTTCATTTTTACCTTATGTTTTTAAGAGCATTTGAGCACTTTGTAGAAATGAGTCCTCTGAGAGCATTCAAGTGAGTAATAGAGAATATCTAACATAAGCAATCACATTTGAGTGATTTATGGTGTTTTCCCAAGTTGTGAAAGTGCAACCGAGTTGATATTCAAATAAAACCCTATTTCAATCAAGAGATTATATCTGTGAAGAAATGGCACCTAAAGTTTAAAACCCTATTGTCATGGAGAAGATTGATCTAATCAATCCAAAATATGAGCTTCCACCAACTAAATTTGTCGATCCTAATAAGATGGGAGCCTTATCTTCGATCCCTTCAAGATTAATTCTGATTGAAGACATTTTTTCCTTCATCCATTACAATATTGAGGAGATCTTCCAAGCTAACATTGATACAAACTATGAGAATCTGTGTGTGAATGGAAAACTGAAAGATGAGCACATTCACTTAGAGACCAAGGGTTTGGTGCATGTAGTGCATGTACCAAGTGTGTTCAACATAGAATGTATGAGAATCGTATTGAGCTGAGTTCACAACCAATTCATGTGGCTTGATGCACCATTCAAGATTACAAAGGATGTGTTACATATTGTGACTGGTTATCCAATTAGTGATAGACTAAAAGCACATAAGCAAATGGAAAAGAACAAATTGTATGAGATGACACAAGAAAAATAGGATGGAAGAGGTCTCAAACTATCTACTATTGATGATCCTAAATTGATATTTACATGTAATGTGATATCCTACCAAATCTTTCAATCCTCCTAGGTAGATAGTGTACCATGTGGAGTTGTGGACATAGCCTACAAGATAGTCAAGAAATATATGAAGATCGATCTATGTGAGATCCTACTGAAGTAGTTTGATGACAACTAGAACACTATCAGGAAAGAAAAGACCAACACATTGAAGTTCGGCTCATTATTAGTATGTATATTTTTCTACTTTTAAAACTTTTTCCCATCAATTGGTAATGTAGAATGGAGTGTGGATAAACATATTATATATTAGATAAATGAGTTCATTCAAAGTTTAGAAGATAACTTTGATATGATAATGAATGAATACTTTTCTAAGTTCCAAACAAGAATGCACAAGAAATTTAGAATTCTACCTCAACTAGTGGAAAAATACCGAGATTCTATTTGTTTTGAAGTAGACACCAACACTTGCATAGTAAACGCTATGGAGCCAAGGGCCATCTAGCTACAACCAATGGGATATGAGATGGACATTGACACTTCATCACCACAGATTAAAGATTTATTAGCTAAACTGATTGATAAGAGAGAAAATCAGTATGGGACTTATGAAGAAGTGAAGAATAAGATAAAACTATGTATATTGATACCTAAGGCATAGAGGAAAACTAGGAGAATGATAAGTACTTTTTCAAAGAATCTAAGAGTTACTGCTAAAGAAGATGAATTTGGTCCTTCTGAGACCAAGGGAAAGAAAATAAGAATGAAAAATGAAGCTCTAAGCCTAATTGGTACAAGACCATTAACAAGGTCTTCATCCACACCAAGAGAGAAGAAGAAACAAGAGGTAGAGAAACAAAAGCCTAAAACATATATGAGAGAAAATAAGACATCTAGAATACTCAGGAGAAAGCTAAAGATACAAGAAGACAACAAGATTGAATCATAAGATATAAGCAAATTCAAAGTTGTACAAAACCAGCCCACAAAACTGAGAAACCTAGATGAGTTTCTTGAAACTCTCAAGAAGTATGGAGGTTTTGCTAGAATAAAATATGCTAAATATGAAACCATAAGTGATGAAGAAAAATAAAAGATTGAGGAGGAAGTTGTGTTTACACTGGACAAATTTAGAACAATTTCGGTTGAGATGGCCAACTGAATACCTGATGAATTATACAAGACGATAGATGCTAGATGGAAGTATGTTATAGCATCCAAAAAAAATTAAGGGAGGGATCCTTAGCTATCACTATACCTGAATTGTAGACAAGAGGAATTAATGAAGCATTGAAGGAATACTTGAAGATATTTCTAGTCAAGAGTAGAGCATTGAAGATTATGGTCGGTAAACTTGAAGAAGTACAAAATGAAATAAATGGTATATGGAGAAAGATCTTTCCCAACCAATCAAAAAAAATAAAGGAGCAACAAGGTAAGTTAGATCCTATTGACTTGACCTTAGAAAAAGATGAAATTATTATTGAAGATATAACTAACAAAGACCCAGCAGAAGAGATAACAAATTATGAAGATGTGATGGTAACCAAGATAAAGGACATTGAAGAAATGATCATTGTTGATTTAGCTATGGCTAAAATGATGGATGTAGATCTAGTTATTAAACAAGTACTTGATTTTCCTGAGGTAAATGAGGTCATCTTTAAGGTTACAAAAGAAATCCCTACTGATGTAGAGGAGCCCACTGAACCAGTGAAAGAGACTAAACAAAAGGACACTGAGGACACCAAAGAGACCGAGATCACAATAGATCAAAATATAGAGCCATTTATCACTACCGAGACTATAGGTCTACATCAGTCACAAGAATAAGAGAAGGAGAAGCCTAAGAAGAAAGAAAAGGATAAACAAGAAGAGAAGAAATAGGAAGAGAAGGAAGGAATAAAAACAAGAAGAGGAAAGAGATTAAAGAATAGAAGATACAATTATGACCACTACATCTAATGTAAAGTTCTCTACTGGAGAGAGTGTACAAAATGAAAAGAAAAATTCAAAGAAGAGAAAGCATGTGAAGGATAAAGCTGACTTAAGTGAGCCAATTGTGATTCATAAGGTAGACATCTCCACCCTAAGACCTAAGGACCTATCAAAATTTGGATATCTACTTAAGAATAAATCAGCATAGGATGAATTTCTAGTAAAGAAATAGAAAATTATTGTGCTAGAGAGTGTCAAGGAGATATTGTAGGAGATTGTCCTTGGTGTTGACATAAATGAGAAGGGTAGTATACATAGCCAATTAGAAGAACTAGTAAAATAGAGTAATCAACCTGGTATAGAGACCACCGAGTATATATTGCAAGTACACATAAAGAAGATGGAGGATAAGATAATTGAAGAGATACTTCAATCAAAGGCATTGGATAAGGCAACACTTTCTGAACTAATTGCGGAATTGGAAACCAAGTTGAAAGATATTCTTTCATTATTTTAGAAAATTTATTTAATTTCAAATTTTACAAAGGATATAAAGGAGAAGGGTGAATGTGTTGAGAAAGAGCTAACTGAGTAGCTGGAAAAGGTCACAACCAAGCATAGTACATTCCAAGTTTACTATCAAAGGCTTAAGTATTTAATGGAGTACAACATGAGTTGAGAAAAGAGAAAAAAATAAGAATGGAACTCATAGAGTTATAAATATTTTTGATGCCCCAGTTAGAATCACTACAAAAACATATTCATAAGGCAAAAGAGCTAGTGAACACCCTTGCTATCAATGTTATGGATAGCATGATGAGTCTTGTAGATGACATAGGTGAAAAAATTATGGTATTACAAACACTTAAGGAATCATGGGAGACATCTCTAAAAGATGCACAACAGAGGTATAAATACATTTTTTATAATATTTCTCCACCAGATCAAAGTAAGTAATTTTGTTTTTGGCATTTTTGTCAAAAAAAAGGAGGGATATATATGTAATAAATGGGATAGAGATATATGTATATAGGGAGTAATGAATAATGAGTTATGAGTTATGAAGCTATGGAGATATAAGGAGTTATACCAAGAAGTGTATACATGGTCAAGTTTTTCCTAAGGATACAACATTTTGATGACTTTGAAGTTTTTTTAACAAAGACTCCCAACTAATGCCAAAGGGGGAGATTGATACTCCTAAAAAGTTTATTTTTTTGTCATTAGTTTTTTTAGTCATATTGTTTTTCAAAGTCATTCGGTAAATAAAATTAGTCAAGTTAGTAAAGGAAGAGATAATTTCAATAAGGGGAATAAGGAACAAGCACCGAGAAAGGAAAGAGCACCGAGCAGTTACTAAACCTAGAGAATACATGTTACTAACCAGAACAAAATGTGTTACTGAGTAACATGGGTAGACATAGTAGATACATTGAATCTGGACACCGAGCATAAAATATTTTACAGATCTTGAGGAGATTGTTTGGTAATGCATTGGAGATTTAAACATGATGATTGTGCATGATTACAAGGTAAGATCCACCAATGAAAATTAAATGTAACATATGCATTGGAGATGCAACCATTGGTAGCACTATTTAAGGAGAAGATTCTAGAACATTTCCACTGCTTCTAGATTAAGTATAAATGGATCAGAGTATGAAGATCAGAATATTGTTAAGAGAGAGAGCAGAGAAATTACACAGAGAAGGTGATGATCAATTAGAGATAAGTGTGAAGGTGATGAACAAAGAAGCTACCAAGCAATAGAGAAGTCAAAGAAGAGTTGTGAATGTGATTCAGAGTTGAAGCTACTAAGTACAAAAGTTGAATTGTGAGTGGAATACGAAATGAGGTAAATTGATATTGATCATATTGAGTCTGATAAGCATATGTTGATGTAGTATTACAGATAGTTTTTGTTATTGATTATAGTGTAGTCAGAATTATAAAAGCTCTTAACCGAGTAGGCCCTAATAGGTATTAAATTGTAAATTCTTTAACAGGGTACATCTCTTAGATTAGAGTTATAAAATCCTTTAGGAAAGTAGACAGAATAAGTCTTTATACTCTTAGCAAGGTAAATACTCTTAACAAGGTAAGCTATCAAAAATAGCTAATTTTGTAGCTCTGACTGAGAAAACTTTTTATTGTAGTAGTGAAGTATTGTGGGTGTCATCCCCACCACAATGTTTCCCTTTGACCAAGGATTTCTACAAGACCAAAAATTATGGTGTTATGAGTTGTGTTTCATGATTTTGATTTATATGTTTTATGTTGATGTATGTAAAGTTTTCAATTCAGTGAATGGTTAGAAAAGTAGATAAAAGTTTTTGAGGTAATGATTCACCCTCCCCTCTCAGTACTTAACTTTCCATAATTAATGCAAAAAATTTATCTCTTACATCATTTGGAACAACATTTGGGTACCTAGAGATTCCACCAAAAAATAAGTTTCTATATCTCTCAATATTGATGGGTCTCCTTTGAAAATTTCCTCCAGCAGCTTGGCCACTAGCATTTGTTCCAAATTGTTGCCTATTTGAACCTTGAGTTTGATTCACACCTAGGTTTGTATTCATTGTACCTATTTCAAGGTTTGTAACACCTATAGTCGAATTACCTTGATATTTTATTGTAGATGTGGTAGTAATGACATTTTTTTGTGTCTTATGGGCAGAACTAGAGGCACCTTGAGTACTAGCCAAACCTATTTGAGTGGATGGATTAATTAATGTTGATTTCTTAAGGAAACCTATTTTACTCTTTATTTCTACTGAAGCAGCCTCAATCTCAATTTTCTCCAATTCTTTAACCATATATTCATGGTCTTTTCTAGCCTTTTCTAGATCTATATCAATTTGAGACGAGCCTTGGGATAACTTTCCTACATTATTTGGCTTATTAATTTGTATACTAGTAACCTTTTGTTTTCAATTATCAGGATTAAATTTACTTGTTTGGGTTAATAGCCTATTTTTTGGAACAATTTGAGCCTTAAATGTTCCTTCCTTTTCCCAATCATAAACATGTCTCAAAAAAGGGCCCTCTCTTTCAAATATATCTTTCTTTAAGAGGTGTTCCCTTTCTTGAAATTCATTTCTCAAAATATTCATGTCACCAAAAACATCCTTACTCAAACCCTTAGAACTCACATTAGACCTCTGATTCATGGCTTTCAACTCGGCCAATTTTTTAACTAGACTTTCTCTTTCTACAAGAGCATTCATAACTTTACTTTCTATTTCTTTTTATCTTTCTTTCTTAGCTCCATATGTTTATGGAGTTCCCTTCTAAGAGAATTTATATCTCCAAACAATTCATCTAGATTTGGCAAGGTAATTTGAGAATTAGATGATTCACTTAAATTTATAATATCTACATCCCTCTGGTTCCTAATAGGAAGATAATGAGAATCTATAGTATAGTTCAAAGGAGGAGGTACATCAATAGTACTACCTAATTGATGAATTCTACTCTTACTCTGACTTCTTCTTTGTTTAGTGTAACACACTAGGGTTACTTCCTTAATATGTTGTGGCACCTCTTCTTGTGCAGGAGTCTTAAACAAATTTTCAAAGAATCCTAAACCATTTGATTCAAAAATTTTTGAAGATGATACACTATCTTATGGGAGAGGATTTAATGATTTACTTGTATTTGCAAATTATGGTTTCCATTAAGGAGCACTGCTAGATTATGCATCTTTCTTTGTCCAACCTTTCTTTGTAAACTTTAGAAGCTCACCCTCTAAGGGAACCTTGGGATTTTGCTTCATGAAGGCTCTAGTTTTTTATGTTTACTAATTATATATGTCCCTACAAATTTTGTTTCACAATTTTAAAAAATGCACACAGTGGTACAAAGATCTAAGAGTCGACACCAAACTAAATTTGGGAATATGAAATATGGTATCCTCATAAACCCTTCAAAACTTCACTCTCTTGATGGGAAAACACAATTTTCTTCAGACCAACAATACCACAAAAAAGAATTTCAAAAACCTACATATCAAGGCATATGAGGAAGATCTCTCCTGATGTCATGCTTGCGAATAGGGTTCTGGAAGTTGTGTCACCTGCCTTTTCTGCTACTCAAGCAATATTTTTGGGCACTTCCTCTGCCATAGCCAATAGCATTCCCTCTATTGGTTGTTGGGAGTCTCAGCCCTCTAGTGGTGTTGGTGTGGAGGTAGAGCATGTCGCATCTTTCTCTGAGTCCCCTCTCATTGTCATTGCTTCTCTCACTTTTGTTTGTAGTACTTCTTCTAGGATTGTGGAAGCTACTTCTTTGTTGGGGTCTGGTGTGTCGAGTTCTGATTCTGGGGGTGAGGGTGTGATTAAGGGCCCTCGTGTGGTGTTTGTGTTTCCCCCTCTTCCTTTAGGGATGCATCTCTATTGAAGTTTAGGGCTGATCATGGGCATGTTCCTATCTCTAATCCTATCTCCATTATGGTGGATCAGGATGTGGAGGAGAATATAGATCACAACATCTCTATTTTTTCTTCCCATGCCTTGATTTGTAGGTTTAGAGGTTTTTGGCCTAGTCTTCTGAAGCTTCACAATTGGATCTATAGTCACTGGGAGCCTATCCTCATGGATACAGTGCACATCTTTTCCTTGGCTAAGGGGTATTTTATTACAAAGTTTGAAGATGTTTCAGACAAGAATAAGTTGTGCGATTATTTTTTTAGCTAGGAGGATCATTTTATGCTCATGGTTGAGCCTTGGCATATCGATTTTAACCCTTTTTTAGACTCTTTCATCAGGTTTCCCATTTGGGTTCATCTCCCTTATCTTCCCTTGCATTTTTTGATCAAATCACTTTTTGAGGGGATTGGTAATGCTCTTGGGGAATTTTTGTTGGTGGATGGTGATTCTTATGACATGTTTCATTCTACTTATGTATGTATTCTTGTTGACATTGATCCATCTAAGGGTCTTCTTGTGGAGATAGTGATCAACTCCTCAATTTGGACTCAGACTCTGGATTATGAAGGGATTCCCTTCAGATGTAGAATATTTTTAAAAATTGGGCATATGGCTGCTCAACATGGATTGGGTAAAAATAAATCTATTGCATCTTGGTGGAACGATGCTTCTTCTCATCACTATTTGGTGGAGAATAAGCCTTTCTCACTAAAAAATTTCTCCCAAGTGGCTGAACAAGTCCCCCCTCTTCCTTCTGCTAGTTTGGATGTTGTTCCTATGTGTCCTCCTGTTAGTGCATCTTTGGTTTCTTCATCATCTGGTTTGGTGGGGGAAGTTGTGCCTTTGGTCTCTCTTGGTATTGTAGGGGTTGTGGCTGCTAGTGGTTCTATAGATGCTTCTCTTGCTTTTTCTTCTGGTATTTTGGTTGCCTCTCTTGGTATCCATCTTCACTCTGGTTTAGATGATGATCCTCTGCGTTGGTAGATTGAGGTGGCTAGAGTTTAAGAGGGCTAGATTACTGTTAAAGGAAAAAAAAATTAAGAATTCCTCCTCCTCTTTTGATATGATGCTTTTCTCCCATCATAAGGGTGCTAAAGGAAAATCCTAGATTTGGATTTTTCTTTAGTTTGGGTTTGCATGAAGTTTATTCCATGCATTGTTTCATCCAGGTTGTGGGTGCCTGTGGTAAAACCATTAGTTTGGTATTGCTCCATTTTGTTTAGAGGATGTAGTTGAATATCTTTTGTGACCATTTTGTATAGGGTTTTGGGGTCCCTTGTAATGCCCCTCCAATCCTAACAAGTCCTGGTTATGTTCTCTAGAAATTAGAAAGTGTTATATGTGATTGTGTAAGAGAATAATCCTTCTTGAGGTGGTTGCTTCCTAGTTACTATAACTTCATATTTTACTATGACATAAGTATGTTCCTTTATATATCTTTATGTGTCAGTGATATTTTAGGATCCTAATGTCAAGGATCAACTGATATACCTATATGCTTCTATGTGAGATGCTCATTATTAATGTTCAAGATGATCTTAGGCTAATTAATTATAATCACTAAAAGGGTCAGATGTGTTACTCTAATAATGTTATTCGAGATTAGACATGACTAATGCATTTATGGTTATATGATTTGTTTATCTTGATTTGATAAAGGGATATTATGAGTACATGTCTGATGGTTAAACTGGGTTGTGAAAGTCAATAAATGATTTACATTTACATGATTATGTTATGATGCATCATTGTTATACAATATGGAATAATGTTTATTCTGAAACTAACCATACTGATCTATTTATGCTTTGTTGATATCACCATTTGGTGTGAGTGTAGGTTGAGGGCAGGCAGTCGTAGTTACTCCTACAGGAGGTCCACATGATGTCGCACTCTCCCTCCTTGTTTTCCAATGTATGATGATGATATATATATATATATATATATATATATATATATATATATATATATATATATATATATATATATATATATATATATATATATATATATATATATATATATATATATATATATATACACACACACACACACACACACACACACACACACACACACACACACACACACACACACACACACACACACACACATGTTGGTTGGTGATGTAGGATGTAGGTACTAGGCATTGTCTCCACCTAGCTACACAAGTCTAAGTGTGCCTTCAAAATCCTTGAACTGTTGTTGTGTGGAGATATTACCAAGATTACTCTCAAGGTTACCTATGGACTTAGATTTCTATTTAGGAGGTTACCCTAGCTGGGGGATTTGAATGCAACATGTGATGTGGTCTTGTGATTTATGATTTGATGTTGTTCTAAGATTTTTGTTGTGAGATAGAATTGTCCTTATATATATCTATATTATTTATTTTATATTTATGTTATAATTGATTGTATGTTATATAGGTATGTGTATATGTGGGTACACACGCATATACCCATGCTTATATAAATAAAAATATTTGTATGTTTTTATTGATTAAATGGTATATTCCTTATTATAATTAAATAAATTGTATTAAATAAAAAGTGAAATAATAGTAATAATAAAAAGAAATAATTAATAAAAGCTCTAGTAGTAAAACTAGCTAACTAGGAGGGAGTTGAAATCGAGACCTCCTAGAAGTTAGGCTAGTTGGTTTCCATTTCTCATGGAGGAGAAAGAGACAAATATTAGAGAATTACTTAATTAAAGAAATGGATTATTGCCACATGGGTGACTCTTTGAATATTTGATTTATGAAATGCAAATATGATAATCCATTCGAATAACCAAGTAATTTATTAATTCCTTTTTATGGGTATTTAGCTAAAGGGGTGATTTTAATTTAATTTAAAGCACTTAGGACTTTAGAATTAAATTGATTTATCATAGGGGTAATTTAGCTAATAAAAGTCAAAGACTTTAGGAATTATAATATTTGATTAATGAAATTTAGAGTTTTTGCAATTGACATCAAGTCAAATTAAGTCAGGTAGGAGAGAGAAAATTGCCTAGTAAACTAGGACTTTGATGATGTAAAAATTTGAGGAATGCACCAAAATTGATTGAATTTATTGGTGCCAATTTTGGGGTATTACATTTTCCCCTCTTGGAATTGAAGTGTGAGTAGCACGTTGATTCAAAGAATAGTCTGAAGTGACAGATGACAAGAATTTTTGGAGGTCTAGGTTAGGATGCCAAGACACCGAACAGATCAAATCATGATTTTCTGAAGTCTCAGTTAGATTGCGAAGACAACGGTCTAAAAGAGAATCAGAATCAAGGTTAGATTTCCCCAATACCAATTGATTTCAGATGCAGATTTAGGACTGTCTCCAAAATCAGGGTTAGATTGCCCCAATATGAAGCTTAGCCCTTCGAGCCTTGGGTTAGATTGCCTAGATAACGGTCTAAAATATATTTTGAGAGCTATCTCCAAACGAAGCTTGATCCTTGAGGATCTGAGTTAGATTGCTTAAATACCTAAAAGATAGATGATTAGATAGCAAGATGCGAGGTGCAAAGATGCCCCTAGTGATGAGATGCCTCAAGCGGTGAGGACTTTGATTTAGGTCAGACTGATAAGAGACTGGTTCAACAAGATTCAAATGATGCAATCATCTTGCCCCCTCCAGAGAGAAATTGAAAGATGACATATCAAAAGGACAATTGACAACAAGAGGTTGCAGAGTAGAAGCAATCAGACTAAATTTGAGAAGTTGCAGAAGCAATTGGAGTGATTCGGAGGTCCTGCTGACCAAGTTTGACCATAGTTGACCAGAGTTGACTTTGATGAAAACATTGAAGGTCCCAAGAAAATGATGTAGAGATGAGGATTTGGCAGGAAAATGATGCCAGAAGGCTGACTACACAAGCGTCCGATCCCAAAGGGTCCTTAGAATTTAAAACATGATTTTGAGCTATCTAGGGATGTCAAATTTCAATTTTGATCCTAAAAATGAATTCAGATTAGTCGATTTAGCCAAGGGTGCAATTTTTGTGCAAAATAGAGTACTTTTGAAAATTAGGTCAAAAGCTATATAAGGCCTGGAGGGGTCATTTTCAATTCATTATTCACTTCATCTTCTTGCTGATTTTGAGCTCTGAGAGAGAAATGGAGGGTCTTCCACTGAATACACATTGATTTGAGCACTCCTAATGTCATGCCCAGCCACTGGAGTATGACGCACCTGTAAGTAGTCGATAAACCTCCTTGTATTTCGATTTGTACTACTTTCTAGGTTAATTTAGAATAGATCTAGGTTAGTTTAGGACATGTTCTTCCAATCTCATGTGAGGAAGTAGTTTCCTCACATCGGCCTAGATCACCTTTCATGCGAGGAATTGGTTTCCTTGCATCAGTTAGGGTTCCTTCACCCAGGTTCTATTTGGAAGCTCGCGCGAGCTAAAAGTTGATCTTGTGTGAAATTTCTATTGCTCATGCAAGAACAAGTCCTGTCTCGCACGAAGGAATAGTTTCCTCACATGAGAAGCTGCTGTAGTGTTTGAATGTCTTTGTCAAAACTTGTCAAATTTTCATAAAATCAATCAAGTAGAGCATCGCAAAGTCATGTCTAGGATATATGTCTTGCTATATTTGTTGTTGTTGTTTTGAAAACCATCATATTGAGATACTAATCAATGTCGTCGCTTGCTTTGTAGGTTGACTTCCCCGATGTCACCTTCAGGTCACATCATCCAGTGATCACTACATTAGTTCAGAGACTGATGAATGCAGAGAGTGCTCACATTGAGGTACTTGAATTAGGATATTTGCATGATATACCTGACATTTGGGTAAATCATGGTCTTCTGGGTGCACTTGTAGAGCATTTCCATTCAGAGACAAACACATTTCATTTGCTAATGGGAGAGATGATTCTGACTCCTGAGGATATATATAGGATCTTGTGGATACCTATCCATGGTACTCGAGTAGAGTATGATACATAGCTGAGGCAGGGTACAACAGCCTTGAGGACTATCTTTTGAGATGATCTAGTGATGGGCTAGGCCATCTTTTGGGAGGATTTGATCAGCAGGCATGGAGGTGCTCATCCATTAGCTAGTGTTCTTGCTATGTTCCTAAGTTGCTGCCTTATTCCAGATCGAGGTAAGCATGGTTTAGAGTGCGGCTAGGGGATGATGCTGCAGAGGATGCTGGAGAGGATAGCTATTAGATTCAGATGGGGGGAGTACATGCTCACCCACATGTACCATGAGATGCATGAGATTGCGTATCATAGTGCAAGGACCATAGCGGTAGGTGTCTTTGTCTTATAGATTTGGGCCTGGGAGCATCTCCTTGTTTGAAGGCCTATATTCCATGATACATGACAGGTGCTAGAGCCTTATATATATAGGTACACAGGTCTGATGACTCAACCTTTGCTGGGTAAGATGGAGCAGTGGCAAGGACAACTAGATGACATGGTAGCTATTGTCTAGAGACCTTGGGTTACAACTAAGCCCTGGGATGATGCTCATTGAGAGCTTTCTCATATGTTTGTCTCGCGTCCACTGATTAGACGTAGTGTTGCTATTATTGAATGCTTTCTTATCACATGTGTTATGTGTTAGTTTCGGAGACAATAGGATATCTCCTAGGAGTACTGCTCCTATGCTCACTTCGTCGATGAGGAGAAGAAGGGGTGGCATGCGAGACTTGATCCAAGGTGATGTGCGATAGAGGCATGCATATTGGCTACATGATGGGATTACATGGTGGACGTCACCAATGCAAGGGTGACACCTGCATACAGAGACCATTTGTTAGCATGACCACATCCTAGATTCACTGATCCTATCGGTATAGGAGTGTAGTAGTAGGTACCAATTCAGCAGCCTGTACACCAGCAGGTTGTACAGCAGCAGTAGAGATAATAGGGGCCATAGGGATAGCAACAAAGAGTGTTGAGGCCTAGATCTGGATAGACTGGCATCCCCGCTAGGACCATGGGCTCAAATGCAGGAGCTGGGAGTAGTGGGGCCCAACAGAGGTCCACCAGGCAGTGGACAGGTGATTCACTGTAGTAGACCCCTCCAAATGATGACACTAATATGCCAGATGTTCCCATAGGAGTAGGGACACCATAGCTACAGGAGGCTCTCAGGAAGAGCCGTGAAAGAGTGAGGTAGGTCCAACGGGAGTGAGATGACTACCATACCTGAGCCATCAGAGAGGAGACCTACGTAGGAGATAGAGATGTTGAGATCAGGTAGCTATGAGATGAGCTACCATGGTCGAGGATCGAGATGAGATATGAGGCTGCCTAGGTAGCTTATTATTATGTAGCTTACTACGGAGTCATTCTAGATCTATCAGAGCAAGTACCACCATTTTCTGAGTACACTAGAGCTCCACAGGCACCTCCACAGGTACCACCACATGCAACCCCCATTGAAACTGATGCCTCCTCCCCAGAGACCACCATAGCAGGCACCAGCATAGGGACCACCGCCACCACCTCCTCCAGGTGGCAAGGGACATAGTTAGCCTATTATACTTGTATATTGTAGCCCATTTTGATACTGTGCTCGAGTAGCACCCTTCTCTTTTGTACATGACATTGGATCAAGATATATATATGAGATCATGATTTTGATATCATCGTACTTGTTGATATATTGCTTTGGTATTGATGCTTTATGAGATGTTTCCTAGATGCTTAGATGTATGGATAGATATGTATGAAATGCACATGTTTTCTTTTATGAATATGCAATTTGAAATGCAGTGATAGATGGATAGAATGTATGCATATGTGTAATGTATGATTTTAGTTATGCTTATAGTGGATGCACATGTCTATGTAGATGCAAATGTATGGATGAAAATGAGTTTATGAATGTAAATGCAATGCAATGGATATGTAATGTATATGGTACTAATCATCTCATGCAGGATTGTCACAATATATGATAGGTACTAACCAAAAAAAAGATGTTTGAGAATAAGATCTGAACACTTGTGTAGCCAAGATGAATCCAAGATGAAAGAGGAGAATAGTCGATGAACAGATCCAAAAGAAAGAAATCAAGAGAGCACCGAGATATCATCTTAAACACAAGCTTAGCATGAAAGATGCAAGCCTAAGCTAAATACAAGCCTAGAATGAGTGGATGCAATTCCTAGGACTTGGTTCTTGGACTCACCGTTTTATCATTATAGAGTTTGTTTAGGCACAGGACAATCACAAGATGCCATACAATCCTCACTAACATTGCAATCATGAGAATATGAATATGACATAAGTCTTAGATTTGTCAGAATGAGATGTAAACATTAAGGCACAAGAAGCCATAATGACCTGAACACCTATTCCTTTTGATTTAGCAAGTTAACATAAGCATCAAAGCACAATTGCTAGAATGACCTGAATGTTGCTTGTGAATAAACACACTAGACATGTGACAGTTCCTTCTTTTGCTAAAGATTGCTCATAGTGACCCTTATGTTCACTTAGCAGGACGAGCGTTTGCGATTTCACTTGTAACAGAAAGAAGTCACTCAAAACAGACAAGGAGAAGAACCAACCTCACCAAAGTGTCCATATAAAAGGAGTTGAGGTATGCATGGCCATCCAATATGAGATGGAGGCTCTTACAGATGGACACCCCTCTTAGATTCTTTGGATCATTGGAACTAAACCAGAAAGCAGAAAGCACAGAAAAAGATCAAAGCAAACAAACAAGCACTCAAAGAAAGGAAGGCTCAACATGATTCAAAGGAACACAAATTCAATTTTAGTTTCAATTTTACATTTGTGTTCAAGTGAATTGGAGTCGAATCAAAAGCGTACAATGTTCAAAACCTCAACGGGATAGGGACAGTAGGAAGACACAGTGAGAACCACTGGTGATCGTCATGAGAGACAAAGTCTCAAGGAGATATCAGAGCGTGAACTAAGTATCAGAAGGAGAACACAGTGAGAACCGCTGGTGACCGATACAAGGAAGATTCTCAAAAGAGAGAATAAAGCATGAAGGAAACATCAGCAGGTAGACATAGTGAGAACCACTGGTGACTGATGTAAGAAAGAGATCCCAAAAGAGAGGGGTTTGAATGATAGCTAGGTATTAGTAGGTAGGCATAGTGAGAACCACTAGTGACCAATATATGAGAGATCCTCAAGGAGAGAAATCTCAAAAGTAGCTGAGGCATCAAAAGGTAGATGCAAAAGGAATCTCTGGTGACCGATGCATGAAAAATGTTTTTAAAAGTGACAGGAACATGCCCCCTAGACCAGGAAGGTGTCCCCAAGTGTGAACCAGTTCCAATCCATGAAGAGTCGAGGAAAATCTCAAAGACAACTGAAAGCAAGTGCATGAGTTGGAAAACTAAAGTAGGAAAGGAACTAAAAGCAGGAAAGCGGGAAAGCAAAATAAAGCAGGAAAATAAGAGCCAAATGGTGTTGAGATGAGATATCGCTTCAGGAAACAAGAGGCGTCTGTTTACCATGTTTTCACCATCTTGGAAGAGATTCTATTTTTGCTACCATGACGCCTATTTACCAAGTTTTCATCAATGGCACATTTTCTTCTTTTTCAATTTTTTTGTACTTTTCTCTTTTTTTATTTTTTTTGTATTTTTGAATATTTCATTTTTTTGTATTTTTGATCTTTTAATTTTTTTTGTATTTTTGTATTTTGTATTTTTTTTAATTATTATCAAGGTGCCTGTTTACCAGGTTTTCACCAAGATAATCGATACATCAAAGCACCTATTTACCAAGTTTTCACTAAGATCATTTTTTTTAGGACATTTTGTAATTTTTAGGATTTTTGTCAATATACCATTTTTTGGATTTTTTCAGGAGCAATAAGTATGTACATGAGCATACATAAAATGCCTCAAATGTAGAATTTCTTCAAGTGAAGAGCATTGATAGGCTCTTTGAGCTATTCTCCTTCAGTGGTGGAGAGTCGATAAGCGCCAGACCCAAATGCTACAGTAATAACATACGGACCAAGCCAGTTTGGTTAAAATTTTCCTTTCTGGACCCACTGCTACTGATTCTTGGGGTTATCTCTTAGGACGAGATCACCCACTTTGAATTCTCTTTGTCTGACTTTCTTATTATAGGCTTTGGACATCCTCTTTTGGTATGCTCTTAGATGATCGAATGCCACCTTCTGACATTCATCCAGTAACTCAAGCTCTTGAAGCCGGGATATTTTGTTTGCTTCATCAGTGATGAGGCCCCTTAGAGAGATTCACAATGTAGGAATCTCAACCTCAATAGGCAATACTACATCTGCTCCATAAACCAAGGCAAAGGGGGTGGCCCCCATTGGTGTTTGGATACTTGTTATGTAGGCCCACAAAGCCAAATTAATCTGGAGATGCCAATCTCTACTAGATTTATGAACTATTCTGTGTAAGATTTTGAGAATTGTCTTATTAGAAGCTTCTACTTGTCCATTACCCTGAGGATAATAGATAGATGACCAATGCTGAATAATCCTAAATTTAGTGCATAACTCTCTCAGGTCCTTGTTCTTGAATTATCCCCCATTGTTAGTAATAATGGATGAGGGTACACCATATCTACAAATGATATAGTTTAGTATAAACATAGCCACAGACTTGCCATCAGCTATAGCCAAAGGCAATGCCTCAACCCACTTAGTAAAATAGTCAGTAGTTGTGATGATAAACTTATGTCCTCTCGAAGAAGATGGATGTATCTAACCTACCAAGTCAAAGGCCCATTGCTGAAATGGCCAGAAATTGATGAAAGGACTAAGTTCTTTAGCAGGAGCATGAATAAGATTTCCATGGAATTGGCATTGTTTGCAAGTCTTGGCATATTGAACAGCTTCTTTATCCATATTCGGCTAGTGGTAACCTACTCTAATAAGTTTTTGAGCTAACGTCAGACCACTAGAATGAGACCCACAGATACCTTCATGTACCTCAGCTAGCGCATGTTTGGACTCATTGGGTTCTAGACACCTAAGGAGAGTACCGTCTAGACCTTGTCTATACAAGTCATTTGCTATGATGACATACTGTGAAGCAATATGAATTAGGTGACATTTTTTATCCCACGTATATGTGTCTAGAATGATCTGGTCACAAAGGTAGGAATAGATATGGTGGTAGCGAGATGAGTCATGTCCAATGACTAAATAGATCATCTTAGATTTGGGAATATCATAGGCAGGGTAGTGTAATGCCTCCACTAGGAATTCATGTCTGAAATCATTTTCTGGCATTTGTAATATTGAAGCAAGAGTGGCCATAGCATCAACTACTTTATTGTCTGCCCTTGGAATTTACTGGAAAGAAATGTGTGCAAAATACTATTTGAGATCATCCACCATTCTTTTGTAAGGTACTAGCTTGTCATCCTTTGATTGATAGACATCATTAACTTGGTTTATGATTAACTGAGATTCTCTAAAGACCTTGAGCTCATCCACACGCCATCCAAGGGCTATCTTCATACCATTGATGAGAGCTTCATATTCATCTATGTTGTTTGTGTAGGGAAACAACATTTTATAAGCTTTTGGCAATGAGTATCTTTGAGGTGTTATAAACAGAATGCCTACACCTGATCCTTGCTGAGTGAATGATCCATCAAAGAGCATGCTCCAAGATTGGTATGTGAGAAGCATGATGGATTCATCTAGGAATTCAATATTCAAAGGCTGGTGATCTTTCAGAGGAGCTTCCGCCAGCTGATCAGCAATTGTGTGTCCTTTAATAGCTTTTCTTTCCACATACTCAATGTCAAATTCACTAAGTATCGTCACCCATTTTGCTAATCTACCTGTGAGGGCAGCCTTGCTCAATAAATACTTTAGTAGATCAATTTTTGTAATAAGCCTTGTAGTATGAGTGAGCATATAATGCCGCAACTTCTGAGAAGCAAATACTACTGCTAGACAAGCTTTCTCAATGACAGAATAATTCATTTCATAAGCCACTAATGTTCTACTGATATAATATATAGCTCTCTCTTTGTTGTTTTGATCTTCTTGAGTTAGGAGAGCACCCAAAGATGTGTTCATGGATGAGATGTACAATATAAGTGGCTTCCCATGAATAGGAGGCATCAATATAGGTGGATTAGCAAGATACTATTTAATCTAAGTGAGTCCCCTATCACATTCTTTATTCCATTCATAGGTCACACCCTTATGCAAATTTTTAGTAAATGGTTGTGACTTGTTAGCCAACTATGAAATGAAATGATGAATAGATTGTAGCCTTCCCTATAATCCTCTCATTTGATTGATGTTCTTGGGTGGAGGCATGTCCATAATAGCTTGCACTTTTTCAGGATCAACTTCTATGCCTTTAGATGAGATGATGTAACCCAAGAGTTTCCTGGAAGTGACACCGAATGCACACTTTTTGGGATTAAGTTTGAGACTAAATTGTTCCATGTGGTCAAGTATGGGACCCAAATCTGTGAGATGAGTTCTTCATTTCATGCTTTTGGCTAAAGTATCATCCACATAATCTTCATTGTTTTATGCATCATATCATGGAAAATAGTAGTGATAGCTCTGTGATATGTTGCTCCAACATTCTTAAGCCCAAAAGGCATGACATTCCAGCAAAAGGTGCCCTAGACACATGTGAAGGTGGTCTTTTCTTGATCTTCTAGCTTAATTTTTATTTGATTATAGCTAGAAAAGCCATCCATCAAGGAATACATCTCATATCCTGCTGTCATATCCACTATCATATCAATGTTAGGTAGTGGGAAGTCATCTTTTGGACATGCCTTATTTAGATCCCTAAAGTTTGTACACACACGAATGGATTTATCATGTTTGGTGAATGGAACAATGTTTGAAATCCATTCTACATAATCAATAGTTCTTATGAAACCAGTCTTGAGAATTTTTTCTAGATCTGCTTTGACCAAAAGTGCTACGTGTGGATGCATCTTTCACAGCTTCTGTTGAATAGGTTTGATACTCGGTGCAATGGAAAAATGGTGCATGATTAGATTAGGGTCTAATCTAGGCATGTTAGAGTAAGTCCATGAAAATTTTATTTTTTTGCTTTGAAAGAAGTTAGTGAACTCTTCTTTTTCTTTTACAGATAGTGATTGTGCTAGATGAATAATCTGTGGAGTAGCCTCTGTACCCAAATTTGTCGGCTGTGTCAGCTCAATCAATACTAATGACCTCTCTTGAAAGTGGCTCAGAAGCGTATCAAGTATCTCATCCTTGGGCACCTCAGAGAGGTTTTCACCCTCAAATATGTCTTTTATTTTTACTATTTTTGGCTATGATACTGCCACAATGTGGTTTTCACCATCAGAGCATCTATTTTTTCTTCTTTTAATTTTTTGATTAAGATACTTGATATCTGCCTCTATCATGCTGACACTGCTTTCATTGGTGGAGGACATCATAGGTTCAATAGTGTGGAGGTAACAGACTAGATCATAATCATTTTGGAATGTTAGGACTTCATTGGATGTGGAAGGGGAATTCCAATTTATCAGATCGAGACGACGGAGTGAAAGAGTAGTAGTGACTGGTTCAATTGCGTTCACAGTATAGCCATCAAAAGCATGGATGAGCAAGTCAAGACCTAGAGAAATCTCATCCAAAGGAGTGTTTGAATCCCTATAAGACCCTACGTCAGAAGTAGAGGACAAGTTAACACCGGTGGCATCTAATTCATGTAGCCTAACGCTAGACCCTTCACCTACTTCGAGTGATCTTTCATACACATGAATAGTATCTATGTCTACATCATAAGTAGCATCAGACAAAGAGTCAAACTCATATTCATGTGAGTTAATACTTGATGTGGGAATTTCATTAGTACTAGTTGTATCACTTGACTCATCTTCATTCCTTGTGGCATTAACAACTTGCTGAAGTTGTTCTTGTTCAAGATACTTTTGAAAATGCGGTGGCCTGTATTGTTCACCTGGAAAATTAGGATCATCATTTAGTGTTGCTTTCCATTGCTCATATGTAAATTGATGCATTGAATAGGTTTTATCAGAATCAGTATCAGTCTCTACCATATGGATAGGTATGATAGGCTCATCAGGTTCTGCAAAGAGTGTAGCAAGTTCTGAAGGAATAGAATATGGAAATGTGTCTTCATCAAAGATGGCCTCTGGATTCACTTCTGGAGTATTTTCTTCAAATTTTGTTTCAAGTTTAGGTTTAGGTTAAGGAGATGACACAAATTTCTTGGTCCCTAAATGAAAGGGAGTCTTCTTGAACCCTAAGCCAGTAGTATCTTTTGTGCGGCGACCCATAGCTTCAATGGGCTTTAGTAAACCATTATCATTCTTTCCTATGGGACCACTCCCCTTATAGCTGAAGCACTTCATGATCTTGAAGGCCTCACTATATGGTTCTTGCTCTAAATTTTGAGGTGGAGTAGTTGTTTTAGCTATCCCTTTTCCTTTATAGATCCAGGCTATGATAGCCCTCTCTTCATCATCATCTTCTAAAGGCGTAGAGGCCCGCACAAAGGTGCCATCATAAACTATTTGGGGAGAAGCATTAGAAAGTTTGTTATTCTTGAAAGGTCTCCCATAAGAGCGTGGAGATAGAGGAAGAGTAGCCAGTGATAGCACAAGTTCAATTTGGTATTCTCGCATGCTTGTATCCTTAAGTCTCAAAGTTTGTTCCATTTCCTTCAGCTTAGCATCATAAAACACAGTGGATTCTCTATTTTCCAGAAAAAAGCTATTTGTGGATTGTCCAAGAATGTTGCAAGAGTAATTGGTATTAGTAGGCATAGTGACTTCTGCCCCATGAAATGGAAATTTAATGCATTGATGGTATGTGGATGGAACATCCTACATCTCATGAATCCAAGGCCTACCCAACAAGATATTGTAGGCAAGAGGAATGTCAAGCACTTGAAAAGAAACATCTCTCTCAATAGGACCTACGCAGATAGGTAGCACAACTAAGCCTTGGGACTTGTGTTCTTCCTCATCATAAGCTTTGATGGTAATCTTTTTTTAGGAGTCTATACAATTCTCATCATAACCTAGCTGAGTAAGTAGCTTAGTGGAATAGATATTAAGACCAGCACCATTGTCTATGAGCACTCATTAGACATGCTTAGGACCTATCATGAACTCTATATGCAAGGGAGCATTATGCGGATGACTTGAGAGTGATCATCTTCTTCAAAGAAAGATAGATGGTGAGGCAAGGTCAAATGACCCACCATAGATTAGAACTGGTTGAGATCAAGATCCTTGGGAACGTTTGCCTCAGCGAGGGCTTTATCCAAAATCTTCTTGTGAGCAGGCGATATCTTCAACAACTCAAAAATGGTAATCTAAGCATCGGTTCGCTGGAGTTGATCTAAGATGCTATAACTAGTCGAGATAGATGTAGGAATAGACTTCATGTTCTTGTTAGCAGGGCCAACAATATTCTTATACACAATTTTCTTTGGAGCGGATGTGGAAGTATCGGGTCTCTTATCTGTAGTTTGTTATAGAGAAGATGTAGAAGTATCGGGACCTTTCAAAACAACTCTTCCTTGCGATCAAGTGACGACATTAGTACAGTCTTGAGATTGTTCAGATTTAGATGAATGAGACGTGGAACTATGCAAAATGAAAGGAGTCTTAGATTTTGGATCATTACCACTCCCCTTGGAAGTGATCACGTCACAATACTCTATCTCAACAGGTTCGATCATACCAATAACATTGTCATCATTAGTGTACGTGTAATTGACTTTAGCATTGGTATTCTTGGCATTTGAAGACTCACCCTTCTCATGAGGAGGGAAGGGATCCTTAAAAGCTTAATGCTTTGAATTCTTATTATGGTTCTCCACAAGAATGTCACCATTGTCAATGAGATCTTGAACTTTATGCTTCAACTGGAGACAAGTAGAAGTCTTATGATCAATGTTTTGGTGATAGTCATAGTAAGCATTATCATTCCACCAATGAGGTTGTGGTTGTGGGTCATAAGTACACTTTTCCAAAGGAGTAAGAACTTAATTCTATACAAGAGTTTTATAGACCACATCAAGAGGCTCTCCCAAAGAGGTGAATTCATGCTTGGGTCGAGAGGCCCAAGGTTTATTCCTAGAAAATCTTGAAGTTTGTTGATTATCCATTGTGGTCTTTTCAACAACCTTAGTCACTTGTATACTGGAAGTGAGATTAAAAATAGGCTTTGAAGGCTTCACAGTAACATTATCCACTACTCCATCATTTACTACATCCCTATTCTTATTGACAGTCTTTCCTTTATCCTTGTTCGTGGAGAATCCTTGTTTATTGTCCTTATTCAAAGTTAATTCTCCCTTCTTAACCATAAAGGCCTCTATTCGCACTGCTTGTTTAATCATGCTATCAAAGGTTAGAGGACCTTGTAATTGCACTTGGTATCCAAATTCTAGGACAAGATTGTCCAAGAAAATGTCGAGTCTCTCAGACTCTGGTAGCTTGTGAGGACACCTCATACATAATTGTCTCCACCTTTGGAGAAATGTTAGGAAAGATTCTCCTTGTCACTATTTTAAATTGCAAAGATCTCAGATGTTGACCAGATGCTAAATATTATGCAAGTAGTGTTGGAGAAATAGATTAGCCATTTCATCAAAATTCTTAATGCCAGTGGGCAATCTAGAGAACCATTCCATCACGGGTCCACCCAAACTATGAGGAAATAAGCGCATAAGATAGGTTTGATCGTGCATAAATTCCATAGATAATGCACCAAACTCCCTTAAGTGATCTTGGGGATCGGTTGTACCCAAGTATTTGTCATATTTAGGGAGCTCTACACCTCTGGGAAAAGGTGGCATATGGAGACTTCTATCAAAATGGAAAGGACAAATGCTTTCCAGTGTGAATTATTAAGCGGGTTTGTCCTTATTCTTCGCAAGTTGACTAATCTGATCTTGCATGTCTTAGACCATCTTTTGCAACTTTGCGGTCTCAGTTTCTTCTTCCTTGGCAACAAGTGTTTCAACTTGATAGTCTGGGGGTAAATTGGCCCCTTGTTTAGCTAACTCAAGGTAGTATTTTTCTTTCTCCTCTAGAAGGAGGATCTCCATCATATTAATAAGACTCTTATTAGCTTTAGCAGTGTCTATATCATGTTGAGTTATCACATCATTTTCATTCCCAAGAACCTCATAAATGCTCAGAATCTGATCTTGTTGTTGATCATCTTGGTTTTGATCGAATGGAGGAGGGCGATAGAAATATGCAGGTTGTCGATCACCTTGAGGTTTGTTTCAAGATTGATCATCATTGTGGGACTAATTTTGGTCATGTTGAGATTGACCATGAGGCTACTCATTCTAAGGTTGAGCATGATGTTGGTCATTAGAGGATTGACCAAAACACTGGTTGTTTTGAGATTGATCAAAAGTTTGACAATATTTTCCTGGTTGGAAGTCAAATGGCTCTCCCATCTTGTTGTAGGCTTGTGTAGTACATAAAGACTTAGTAAAATAATATGCCCAACATTGAAAGGGCATGGCTAAGGTAACCTTTAGTGAATGAACAGGATCAAAAGATTTAACAAATTCAGGTGAGAAGATATCATCAATAGTATCACTAGGTTCAATGATAGGACTATTCTCAGCAAGATCAATAGGTACGATAATAGGATTAGTTTGAGGAAGAGGCTTCTCAAAGCTATGAAACAATGAATTGTCTTGGAAGAATGAGTTGTCTTGACCTTGAAATGAGAAACCAATTTGCACTTCAAACAATGGATTAAAACACTCTTCGAACACCAAAGGTGATGGTTGAGATGGACTATCTTTCAAAGTACTCAACGAAGAATTTGAGGATCCCTCACAAAGTTCAGATTTCACAACAAATTTGGGATGATCTATTTCTTGATTAGGAGGTTCGCTTCTACCTTGACCAGTATTCTGAATGGGATAAGTTTTTCCACTTCTCGTCATGACAGTCATAGACAAAGATGTGACGAGAGAAGACTCAGGATAATGCTAGACTTTGTCTCTAAGATAAGAGAAAGGAGATAAATGGCTAGAATAGCCAAGATGCCAGATGGACCTAGTACAAATCATCAAAAGAGGTGGCTAGAATAGCTGAGATAAGACTATCACAACATGAGGTACAAAAGGCATAAAGAGATAAGGTAAACCAACGAGAGACAACAAGAGTCAAAGCAAAGATCGATCGATTCCAAACTCAAGACAACTAGTTTTTGACAATGAATGATAGGAAAATAGAAAAATAGACCTCAGACAAAAATTAGATCAGATAAAAAGTCAACCAATCAATGGGAAATAGGTCTCTATTTTTGAAAACTAAGCTACAGTTTTGTGCGAGAGAATACCAGGCCGTGCGAGAGAACACCAAACTTCGCGCAAGAGAACAAAGTCTTGAGCGAGAAAGTGCTCTAAAAAAGTGAAACTTCACACAGGAAAAATCCAAAGTCTGATAGTTTGACATAATTTTTGAGGTAAAAGTTGAATTTTGAGATACAGCCTGAATTGATGTCTAATAGAAAATCCAGTTTCCTAACAGGTTTGAAGAACAGTTTAGTCAACAATCTCATTTTGAGGTTTCAAGCATTCATTTAAAGACACAAAGGTTTAGATCAAGCAGTTGTGATACAAGAAGTAGTCGTTAACAGACCTATCAAGGACAAAGCAACTTGATAGTATCAGGGGAGTCTTTGTTTGATCATGTTTGGACAATGTTTAAGACTCGATAACAAACACATAGCTATCCCTACCAAAAAAAATGGTGAGAAGACAAAACCTTTGCCCCATTGCTTATGCACATACGTGCACCTCACACAGCCGTGTCACCCCCTAGAGGGCACTCATGTTTTTTGTGTTTCCAAGGACTCAATAGTATACATTCAAAGGTTACCCTTATGGTAGGGGCCAGTGTTGTATACCACCTTCAAGCATCTAGGTGTATGCCTATGGTGGGAATCTACAAGAGAGATTCTTCCCTCTCCCTGCGTAAAGATTATGACTCCTTTCAGAGGTGAACTGGGTAGGCAACTAACTAGGGAAATTTCTTAGTGGGCTTCCATTCACACTAACCTTCAATGCCCCTGATAGAAGGCTAGGGCCTCGCAACCACACCAACACTCAAAATTCATACACCCCCGCAAGCAGGGCTAGGAGTGGCGCCACTCAATACAATAGATGGAGCCTTCTCAAGATGATGTTGTAATCAAGAGAAGGAAGTTAACATGGTTTTGGATTCTTTAGACTCAACAAAACATTCTTTATTATAGTGAGGTGGAATCACTGGTGATAGGTGCGTACTCACTTGGGTCATTCCCAGAGGTTCAACTTCTAGCAGGCCCTCTAAAGGTGACACAACTTGGCTTAGATTCGAGGATTTGATTTTTTGTTTCTCTCAAAGAGAGAAGAGCATACTTCTCTACCTCATCACTTCACCCAAACACATCAAGAAAATTCATCACCGAGTTAGCTTTACTCCACCAAATCTACAAGCTTTTGGGTTTCTGGTTCTCTCAAAGAGAGAAGAGCATAATCCCCTGGGAAGTAGAAGTGTTAAAGATTCACTACCTTTCCTCGCTTCCCCAAGAATCTATCATATTAGTAGGATCATTGGGTTTTCAGGTTCATTCATGGTCATCACCTCCATGTAATGAAGAGCCAAATTCCCTATCCCACTATCAAAATTCTCAAGAAATTTTAACGGAGCCCTAATTAGACTATGTGAATGAAAGCAAGAAAACAAACACAACATTTTTATGAGATCTTTGACTATCGTCCTACAATCAAACCATTAGCATGTTTCATGTTCTTCATCAAACATCTTGCAGAAAACTATTATGCTGTGAAAAGAACAGAGAAATAGAAATTAACAACAAACATAAACTGTTAGAAATCCAGAACAGAAAATACAAAGACTAGAAAATTTTTAAAAACTGGAATCAAATCTTGCATGAGGAAGTACTCCACAATGTGTGAGAAAACACAGGGTGCTACGCAAGGATGTAAAAGTTCGTGCGAGAGAGTGCTACTGAGAGAGAAACTTCACGCAGTATGCTTTGGATTCTTGCGCAAGAATCCATACATAGGAAGTACAGATGCACGACAGAGCTCAAATTTCCTATCAAAAAAAATCAAGAATGAGGCTAGAAATTGATCTTTTCTACCCCATGGTGGGTGCTAGAATGTATGTGGTTGAACGTGGACCTCTAATCCAACTACACATGCAACATAGTCATTACTCACACAATTGAATTACGAGAATGAGTATGGACTACTCAATTCAAAATTCAAGGTGAAGTGACCTATTGCCTCCTAATTAATCAGGGTGTTTAATTACTCTTAGATTGGAGAGCCAACAACCATTAGATCAAGTTAATATGGAGGATTTAAAAACTAGAATGATAAGAAAAGTACGATTAATCTAAGATGAAAATGCAGTTTGTAATCTAGAATGAAGTGCAAATTTTAATCTAAGAGCTTGAAGTAAATATGAAATGCAGATTTACTCTAAAGAACTTGAAATAAAGATTGCAAATTAAATTAAGAGCAATGAACAAATTAATATACTATGAAAATGCAAGTACACTAAGATGAGAAATAAACTAATTATGCAATAAGCTTGAAAAATATGGAAATAAATGAGGTAGAATTTCGCTATAGTCTATGTGCTCTCAAAATTGCTCTCCTTTCGAATGAAGAATGGGGTTCAAGATATAGGCAAGCTTGGAAGAGGAACAAAGAGTTTCTTGATTTGAAACGGTGGAGTCTTCAATTCTCATGGAGGAGAAAGAGACAAATATTAGAGAATTACTTAATTAAAGAAATGGATTATTGCCACATGAGTGACTCTTTGAATATTTGATTTATTAAATGCAAATATGATAATCCATTTGAATAACCAAGTAATTTATTAATTCCTTTTTATGGGTATTTAGCTAAAGGGGTGAGTTTAATTTAATTTAAAGCACTTAGGACTTTAGAATTTAATTGATTTATCATAGGGGTAATTTAGCTAATAAAAGTTGAAGACTTTAGGAATTATAATATTTGATTAATGCAATTTAGGGTTTTTGCAATTGACATAAATTGAATTAAGTTAGGTAGGAGAGATAAAATTGCCTAGTAAACTAGGACTTTGATGATGTAAAAATTTAAGGAATGCACCAAAATTGATCGAATTTATTAGGTGCCGATTTTGGGGTATTACATCTTGTGATAGAAACTCTTCCAATTGTTCATGTTATGTATATGGATAAGGTTAGGACTCTCTCTAAGGGCCTGAGTGCACATGGGAGTTTCCTAAACCCATGAATCGGGACATGGAAGTGTTATTTTGTGTATTTGGCTTATGATGGGGTAAGGGAATAGGAACCCTATGTGAGTGGCTCACCATAGGTGTTGGAACCCTAAAGTGGTTTCCAGATGATCCTATGGGTGGGTTTGTAAAAAGTGATAACCTTAAAAATTAACCTGGGAAGGGGGGATTCAAAAGATAATGAAATAAAATATAATAAAGGTCACACAGACCTGATTGGAGTACCAGGACCAGGGATAACTTCCAGGATGGATCCCTATTCATAAAGTGGGGACCAGGGTTACATGGTTGCCAGGAAGGATCCCAATATACAGGTTGTGTGATGATACTCACTTAGGTGGTCTCCTAGAACCTTAACCTCAGTGTTATAGTATGATGATATTTTATGTACTTTATTATTGTACTTTTGAGTCTTGGATTTATTGGTGTTTTGAGACTTAGATTGCCTTAAGCTCTTGAGAGTACCTTTGTTCTATCTCCAAGCATGGGGGGTGGAACTTTACCAATTTTGCATGGTTGGGTGGAAAATCTCTTTCAAGGTATTGTTCGTGGTTCGTGTCGTGGCTTGGATTCTGAGTTTTTCAGTGGTGAAGTTCTATTAATGTATCATGTATCTCTATCTTTTGTAATCAAGATGTAAAGATGTATTGTAAACCTTGGACAAATTGTTGTAATTATCTCTTTGTATGCCTTCGGGCCATGTGTTGTAACTGTAACTGTAATTATGTTTGTAAATGAAAATTGTAAGAAGGTAGTTATGTATGTGGGAAGGGTAGTGTTAAATAATCTCAAAAGGGGATTGAATATTGGTTAATCAGTTATGGATTATAATTAAGTAACTTTCCTACCTTATCTCTCTTATGATATTTAAAGTGAATTTGAAAGTAATGGTTCTATGCAAACCTTTGTAATGCAAGTACTTATGGATGTAAACTACTTTTGATATGTGAAAGGATATGCTAATGGTTGATGGGTATCTCCAGGTGAAAATAATAAGGGAAAGGAAAACATGTATGTTATTGAAAGTAGTAATTCTTTCCTAATGTTCTTAAATGTATCAATGTGCATGATGTAAGGTTATTTAAACTAGGTTTTAATCTCAAATTTTAACTAGACTTATACAAGATTATAGATGATAATTTGTGGAAGTTAAACTTGTGGCAAAAATGATTCATTAAATAGTTTATGTTGGTTAAAAATATATGGTTAAGTACTTTATGCTATTTCTATTATTATCTTGAAATAAAAATAGAAAGTAAGGACTTTTAATGGAAAAGCTTAAATGAGTTTTGATGGTGCAATTGAGTTAGCATAGATCTAAGGTTAAGGAGTAAATAAATAGGAAAGAATAAATGTACTTAGTGGATGAGATAAGTAATGTGTGCTGGTTTCATTTCTAAAAGTAAATGACGTGTTAGTTTGATAAAGAAAATGAATTGAATTAATTCATTAAGGCAATTGGTTTTGAAGTAGAATGAAAGCAATGTCTCAATGTAACTTGAAGTTGAAATGAAAATAGAATTGCATTAGATTAAGTAATAAAATGCATTTCTTGATAATGGTAAATGAATTCATTAATGGAACCTTAAGGAATGTACTTGTGAATGGTTTTGATGATATTTTTGAATGTTAAGAAAAACATTTGTTAGTTGTAATTTTAGGTCATAGACTTGATTCCTCATGGGTTCCCTGGCAGGGACATTACATCCCTTCAAAACCCATATTTATCTCAATAAAAAAAAATACCACAATAAAAGAAAACACCAACAATTTCAAATCTAGTGGATCAACAACAATCATTGACAAATGACTTGCAATTTCTCCGCAAATTCTCAACAGACAAACTCAAATAGGTAATATTTTATCACAAATCAAGTGAGCGTTGCTCAAGCTTGTTATGACTCAAAATTTCTTGCAACTTTCCCTAACAGAGTCTCCATTTTGTTGGCTCTTGATTCTATGGGGTTTACTCGTAAAAATTACACCAAGATACCCACCCAAATATCTAAGGATAGTCCAACTTCTATAATCAATACTTTGATGGACTTGGCCCAACTAACAAGGCACTCTAAAACCCTTCTACACTTTAGGCTATGCAACACCAACGAGGATAATCATTTGATTCTTATATAATCTTTGCACCAGACTTACATCATGAATCAATTAATCAGATAAATCTCATTCAAGACTCAACATAATTAAGGAGATACAAAACAATGGCTAATTTCTCATTAATACTCAACTTTAAAATGGAACATGAGATAAATGATTTCTTTTAACTTCAATACACATAATCTTAAGATAAAATTCTTTATTCTTAAAATATGTTATGAAAAAAAGATGAATTTGAACAAGGAAAAACTATTAAACACTACAACTTAGATTAGTGTCCTATCGATTAGGTTTATTGAAAAACTTACAGACATCAACACTTTATGACAAATAATTTATTTAATAACTTCTAAATCAGAAATAACATTGCCTTACAATGTATTTCAACAATATTTATGACATAAACTACTTATCAAAATCCTTGAATGAACTCTTTGAATTAGTAATTTAAATACTCAAGCATTTAATAAATTCTTTGAATTAAAGCCTGAATCAAATCACATACATCATAACAATGCAATGAATTAACAAGATCTTTAATCAAATTAAGACAAAACACATAGAACTCAAATATGGGAGAGAGATAGGCCACAAATGTATGTATTCTCATAAATTTGAAATTACTCAGTCATACAATGAGATACACTATAATTTGACTCAAAAATCTGTAACAAAAATACTGACTCTTTGTATTTTCTTTGTCAAATATTTACAAAATGCTCTAGATCAAAAAAAATTTCACCTAGAACCGACAAACATAAATAATAGACTCGATTCAAAAGGTTTGGGAACCCTTTTCTCTTGGCCTTAATTCCCTTTTATAGAACAAGGGAGAAAAAAGCTATGAGCCAAAGGCCAAGACACATGTCACCCAACTATTTGCTAAAACAATTGCTCCAAAGAAACCCAAATAAGACAAAACTGACAATCACTTGTCAAAAAATATTTCTTGCGCCTTCTTGTAGAGTGTCTTTTGATGAATATATGATGTTTGGGATGATCGAGTACAAGGAAAATTATTGGAGATGACATGTGATGCTTCAAAAAGGTGATGTACTGGAAAAATTGTACGCTTTCGAAACCACATGCTATCCCTTTACTCCTCAATACAAATTGCAACCCAAGCATCATACTCTTCATTTGTAGGCCAATCAAAACTCATCACCTCATTTGACACCCTCATGTACAAGGTATATTTGATAAGACATTGATTTGCCTCCTTTTCAAACTTGTCAAAAAAATATACACGTGTTGATGATTTTGTCCATACTTTCCTCCAAGTTCCATGTATCCAGATCATCACAAGTTTTATCTACTTTGGCCTCCAATATATTTTTAGCTTCATCCTTCCAAGCGTGTAAGGATTTCAATCTTCCATCCTGACCAATTATTCTTGGTAGGAGAGTCTCCATCATTCCATTAAAATTATTTACTTACTCTCTCATCTTAACCTCAATGTTTTCTAGAAGCATATGAAAATCCTTTAAAGTCTTGACAAAAATGAAAGGGTTGAATCTTGAGTGGCTTCTATTTATGGTACTTTGAGCCTAAATTTATCAGTCTTAAAGATTCATCCCTTTGTATCTATTTATCATATAAGGGTTTAGCAATCTCTTTATCCCTGCCAAAATTGTGCACAACTTCATATAGAAATGGATAACATGAATGGATACTCACCAACTTTTCTTCAACCTTCTCATTTAAGTGATACAAGAAAGCTTGAACAATTTCTTTTTTCTGATAAATAGAAGCCTGCTCACTATCTACAAGTTTTTTCTCTAATTATTTTATTTATCTCTTAATTGCCCCTTAGAAGCATCATCTAAACACTCTATTTCTTTTGTAATTTGTGGAACATGGGAACATGGAGAAGTAGCTCTATCAATCAACATAGTTGTGGAAAAGGATGACAAGAGAGCAATACTTGTAGGAGTTTGACCCTATAATTCTACAATAGTTTGGTTTAATGAGGCAACATTAGCCTCCAATTCAATATATTTCTATGATACCATGTCATACTCCCTAAATAGGTGGTCACATATCAATCTGTATTCTTCTAACTATTCCTTTCCCTCTTGGAAACATCATGTGCCATCTTGGAAGTCTCCATCACCATCTTTGTAGCATCCACCCCTAAAGTATTTGTTTCCCTTTGGATTATAACACTTCCCCTTACACTTGGATTGATATCTGCAATATTTGTTTTTTGTGTGGTTGGGGACAAGATCCACTTGCTCTGCCTCATTTCCATAAAGTTTCATACTTCTCCTTACAACATCACTAATTTTCCATTCTGGAAGGATTAATACCCCTGATTGGTCGACTATTTTCTTCCCTTCCTCTGGGGTGATAGCTCCAAATTCATTTTGCATTTCTAATTTAACCTCCTTCTTAGTTTCTTCTACGGACTTGTCAGGCTTCTGAGCCTTTCTTTCTTCACACCTTTAAAGAATATTCATCTAATTTCAATTTACACAATAGTTGTTGGAAAGTAGTGGTCTTGACAAAATTTTCATCTTCAAGGAAAGAAACACATGCTTCTCACCTCATATCCCTGTAGACCTTTCCTTGTATCTCTAAAGAAGTAAAACTAGGGAGAGGAGCAATAGGTGCACCTGGCATACAAACCTGTAAATCATCTTCTGGAAAAAAAAAATGCAATTTTCTTCTTTAGAATCATTGGATTCACCAGGTACATCCTCAAAAACAATTGGGTCTTGTTTCCCATCTTTTTCCTTGGATTTTGAAGACAATTGTAATGGGGAAGACAATGGAGAATCCCCTCAACTAGATTTTTCTCTGGGATCATAAATGTGAATGCCCTTCAATTTCTTAGGGGGAGATGGAGAAGATCTTTTGTATGTCATTATTCTCTTTCCCTTCCTCCTTTTTCTTCCTCTTCACTATTACTACTAGTAACCTCACCCTTAACCCTTTTCCACGCCTTAGGATGTAAAGGAATACATTCAGAAGGTCTTTCTTCTAGTTTTCTTTCTCCTTGATGTGGAACTATAGGTGTTGAATGTGTGGAGGCAAAACACTTGACCCCAATGGTGTACCACCTGATCTCAATCTGTTTAACTTTAACCTTGAGGTAGTAATACTATCATTGAATTAATTGAAAATAGTATTCATTTTTGCATAAAAAGGGAAAATAGAATGTAGGGGATCATATGTGGTTTCTACTTTCTTTACTTCACCCCACAACTTCTTGTATGCCAACCATTTCTTCCTATTTTTCTCTTGTTTCTCCTCATCATAAATATTTTTGATACAATCTTTAGGGTAATTAAATTCATGAGACATTGTTGTCATCTTTATTCTTTCTCTAAAAGAATTATAAAGGTTCCTTGGGTCATTGTGCCTAGAAACACTAACCCCCATATTTTAAGGCTATAAAAACTATTAGAAATGAACTTACTATCCTTTGTTAACAACAAAGAAAGGAAAAATTGTAACATTAGGGGAGATAGTCCCTTTGCCCCTTCATGTTAATTCCTTCTCCTGAATCCAAGAAATTTGTCTCATAACTTCAGCAAATCCCAATCTCAAATTCACACAATATGGAAATACAAAAGGCCTACCACCAAAACCATATAATCTGATTGCAATGCTAACATTATAAGGAATAATGCCTCCCCAATTATGACTAATACCAAGCTCTAGAATTCTCTCTTTAGGTCTCAAAAAATCAAGCAATTGTTTTGGTAGCCTCGATGGATTCAACATTAATCTTGCTCTAAGATTTGACACAAAGAAATTTTCAAAAAACACATAACTAGCAACCTCTCTATCTTTTGACAAAAATGTACTCCATACTTGCACTGGTAAAGGTTCACCCTCGGTGTATCTTTTTAGGGGCATAAACTGTCCAAAGTAATCAACATTCTTTCCTGAAAACATGTGCATCAACAAGGAGTACCAATAGAATCGATTCACTCCTCCCTTCTTCAGATTTACCAATCTTGCATGAATCACCTCCACGACATATGACACAATTATAAATCATTGTGAAATTTCGATGTTGTATTTGGATGGCCATATACATGTATTCAATGGGTACTATAGAACCATATTTTCCTCCCAAATAATTGACACAATAAATAGAAAGTAGCCCTCAAATGCAGAGAAAAAGCCTCAATTGGAAAAGGCTCCTTAGTATGTGGCCCACCATAAAAACTGGTAGTTCTGGCCTTTGCAAGGTGAGTTGGAAACAATTGTCTTCTAACAAAATCTTTGGTCTTTGCATATTGAAGTGCAAATGCCTTTAATTCCATAGGCTCTAAGAACCCCTCTACCTTATATGTGCCAAAAACATCCTGAAATTCTTCTTTGCATAACCTTAAAATGGGCTCTCATGTATTGTCCCTTACTACTCTTGACAATGGATCATATTTGTCCATGATGAATTGCATCAATTCTACATCCATGAAAACATTCGTGACCACCAATTTCCCTAAGTCATATTTCCAGGCATTAGACTCTAGGTTTCCCAAGTTTGATTTCCCATACCACACTCTAAATAAATCTAGTCCAATCGCAGGCAAAATCGCATCAGAAATATGTGTGACGTGGTCGTACAAACCCTCATCAACTTTCCATCCTTTAATTCATTTTGACCCATCATATCTATCATTTGTTAAGAGTTTCAATTGGTCCATAAAATCATCAAATAGGTTTCTTTTTGAATAATCCATCTAGCGTGAATGTTGTCTTGATGGAGGCATCCTTAAAACTAACATTTTATGCAATGGTAATTCAGATATATAAAACTAGGGCTTGTTAAGTAAAATTGAAAAATCTTTATGAAACCCTACTTAATTTCAAAAATCATTATCCTAATACTATCAAATTTTTGAATGCAACCCTATACTTCTTTAATAAAACAATAGGAGGATCAAAACCTAACTTATGGCTTTGCACATGAAACAACATTGAATTTTGTACAACAATACCTCACTTGATCACTTGAACAGCTCCAAAGAACTTTACGATCTTAATCGAATGCATAATGAATTGAAAATTCGATCATTCATAGTTTTTATTATTGTTTTCAGCCAGTTTGTCCATCATAAATTCATACAAGCAAACAAACTGCTCAAAAACCCTTAATTCTGCAATTTGAAACTCAGTCGTAGATCTTTACCCAATCGGCACCATGCGAGCACCCTGTCCCACCATCTCTCATGCACTAATGACTGAATACACATGTCTTAATACCGTAATCTGACATAAAATAAACCTCGAGAAACTTCCATCATGGGATCAAGCGGACCATTGATTTCTGCAATAGCTTAGCCATCGGACAACCAAAGGGGACCATTAACCATCGATCACCTATTAACTAAAAATAAAACATCTCCATTAATTTTACCTAGGTGCTAAAACATTAGCACTTTAATTTTGAATATTTTAACCTTTAATACAATCAGCAACTGTATCATGAAACTCTTCATTTGCAAAACCAACCAATCAATTCTACCACTTGTCACATGCCTTGGTCCGACTTTACAACCGCTCGATGGTCCGAGACACCCGACATGATCTCAAAATCCCACATTGAATAATCCTCGACCACTTTTGATCACGGGATCACAAGAGTCGTAGATCTTTGGTGAATTTTAATCTCTGAACAAGCGCACCATAAAATATTCTTTGAGCACCACCAACCAACCAGCATAGGACAGATGGCATACTCTAGTCATCCCACAATCATAAGAAAATGTGGTGTGATGTCATTGCAGGATAGCGAGGAAAATCAGAAAATGACATGTAACCTATTGCTTGAACAAGTAAAGGGTCCCGCCTAATGTAAGGATTAAACACTTACTTTTGAAACATAAAATAGGGACCATGGGCATGGACTTAGGAAAATAAAACTTAGGGCAATAAAAATTTAAAAGGGGTGACACTTAATGATTCATGACACTAGGTTTTAAGCAAAAGACCCCCCTCTTACAATGAAAACACCCTTGACCTTAAGTTAGAAAAAGGCAACAACTAAATAGAATGCGACTAAGGTTTTAACAATATTTAAAACAAAATTGTAATGAAAACCCTAGGTATTTTGGAGCGAAAAACCCTGAGACACACCAGACAAAACCCTAAAACAAGAAAGTTCAACGAGAAACCTAGGGCAAACCATTAGGGCAAAAACTTGACCAACAAGTTACAACCTATAAAATAAATTATTTATCTTACATAAATAATATTCAAAATATTATTATTATTTATATATAAAGTTTGTCATATACTTGTTTGTTTTATGCGTTAAGAAGTGTTAACCCTTTTATTTCATAAAATAAATATTATTACACTCAATTTAATATCCATAATAGAAAAGTCCATTATTTTTATTTCAAATTCTTTACTCAATGAATATAAAAGAAAACATAGAATTTGAAATAATTTTTAGAACAAATAGTTTAAAATATATCTTAACTTTTTTCTCAATTTATTTTCAGCACTAAATATAATCTTTAGATTGAAAAATATATCATTTCTAATTCGAATTTTCAAATTACAATGCCTATAAACTAGCATACTATATTTTGAAAAACATTGAGTATAATTTTTAGATTGAAAAATATATCATTTCTAATTTGAATTCTCAATTTACAATGCCTATAAACTAGCATACCTTTTGAAAAAACTTGAGATATTTGTTACCCTATTTTTCTACATGCAGAATGATGAACACAAATAGGAAAGGGTTGCATAAAGGTACTTTCATTTAACACTATTCTTTAGGTTATGTATATTAACATTTTGTTATTGTATTCATACTAATTTTTATTGTACTCTTAAGTATTCATCATATTTCAAATTTTCAAATTCATAATTGATCATTACATTGTGCATTCAAACTAAATGTAATATACAAATGTTCTTTCATATTTCATGTCAATAAATAGAGTACAAAGGGCATAATAGAAATATGTGATAGAGGTATGAGTAAGGTCCTTTTCATTTCCTTGAGGAGTCGTCTGCATATCAGGAGCTGGTTGTCTGTCTAGTTCAAGTCCTCGAGTTCACTATCTGAGTCTTTGTGTCTGGTCCTAGGTATTTAGGGTTTCCTATCCTACATCAAGGTGAAAAATTTGTTAGATCCAGTTGGATCTAAGCAATGCATAAGATCAAAACATCATACAACAATCAGAATCTTTCAGAGTTGCACCTATATCTATCTGGTATCGCAATGCAATAGGAAAATATGCATACACAAATTGAAAAGTAGTATTAAAGGGACATAATTTTATGAAACCTTTTACTATTAATGGCCATCATTATGCATATTCTATTTATAAACCAGATATCTAAATCAAAGGGACTTAATGTTTATAGCTGAGAAACCTTTTTTAGGAAAAAAGGATATATTAAGTTAGTGAACATACTAGTTGACTGACACTGGTGCAAAAAAATGTCATCATGCAGGGCACTGTTACAGAATTTATCTTTTGGTTATGTTCACTAACCTAATATGGTAGATTGGATTTGATGTTTCTTTTAAACAGGGTGAATGCATTGCTCAAATGAATTGTGTATTCATCATCACAGTCAAGAGTTAAAGGATATGCAATGTTATCAAAAGATGTATGTTTATTCATATGCAAACAGAGATAAAATATAGCACAAAGTATCATGTTCATGGAACTTGATTTTTAACAATCAGTATGCTTTGTTACAGCTTGTGTCTATGCAGCCAGAAAGGAAAAGATACAAGAAAAACCAAAGATCAAATGACAGTGTTGCCAAAGATTCATGTTCTTTTTACAAATGCTGAAATGATTAAGAAAATGCATTATTTTTCAAATTCATTTTTGAATGTTTGTTTATGGGTGTCACAAGCCCGTGCTCGAACCCCATTAACAAAACATTCAAACTATTTTTTATTTCACATTTTGAAGAGAGGAATCATTTTAATGCACTGATTATTATCATTTTTCAGTAAACCAGTCAATGTGCTATGTACAAATTAAGAGAAACATTTTGAAGTCATAGTGTAACAGTGGTTATATAATATGCTGGTTGTTTATAGCTAGATAATTTCTTGTGAATAAATCAAGTATTACAAGAAGTCACGAGATAACAAAGAAATCAAGCTGCATAAAGACTGGTGTATACAAGCCTAGTAATTCTCAAGTTAAGCTCGCTCAAGTTACAACCAAAGGAAACTGAGAAGTAACTGTGAACAAGTGAGCAACACATTTTAAAGCAAACTCAAGTCAATCGACTGGGTACAACCACAATAAAATTGAGCTAAAGTTGGATTGGTGTTAACAAATGAAGACCCAAAGACAATTGGGTATAATACAAAAGACCATGCTGGGGATTAGTGACAAAATGCAAGGTATCAAATATCAACTCTAGTTTGTTATGCCGCAAAGGAAAGGTAGTAAACAAACATTGAGAACTCTAGTTTAATGCAAGGTAAAGAAATGTTATACTTATCTCAAGTTCATAGCCCGAGCTCATCAATTACAAGTTGAGATCTTCTATTCAAGGTTTGTGTGTTATTTTCAAACTCAGGTTCAGCAGAGCAAAGATCGAGTTTTAAGAGTTCACTTCCCATGAGTTTCAGCCTCAAGGCCCGAGCCACATAACAAGCACAGTTGAGCTCAAGCAAAGGAAGAAGTTCTTGTTCTTGGTAAGAGAAGGTTACAACCGTGCCTCAAGTCCATAGCCCGTGTGATATCAAAACTCGTGATCTTCCATCCTTGATGCTAGTTTATGAAAAAGTCGAGCATGAGACATTAAAAGCTGAGTTAATCAATAAAAGCTCAAGTTCAAACTGAGAACCAGTAATAAACTATGCCAAGGAAACTTGAGTTCATAGCCCATGAGTACCAGTCAATTCCCAGTTCAGCTAAAGGCCGAGTTGAAGATATTAAAGGACTCAAGCTCTCGGGTACATGAAACAGTCACAACTCCCATCAAAGTTGAGTAACTTGGAGTTCTAAACAATAACAAAGGCCAAGCTCACTATTACAATGGCTCGCATATCAAACATAGCCCATGATTCAAGTTTAGTCACAACAACTTCCAGTCTCAAGCCAAGTCCCAGATCAAAACCGTGAGCTTCAGCTAATGCTAAATTTCAAGAAAAGCATGACACATCAAGGCCAAAGTCACAGTTAAGAGCTGAGCCCTTTGACAGATAATTTCCAGCTAATGTTGAGTTTAGCTAAAAGCTTCAAACAATCAAAGAAAATGCCTTAAGAGGACTAAATAAAAAATTGAGTTGCATGCCATGACGACCAGTGATCTCCAGTTCGAGATCAGATTCAAAGTAGAAGAGAGAAAAATCCTTGATCAAATTCTTGTAGGCTGCCATGATCCAGGGTTGAAACTTCAATTTTTTTCCCCAATTCTCAAAATGCAACGCAAAGACCGAGAAAATGCCAAAATAGATAAATTTTGGAGTTCATGATAGGAGAAATCAATGCCATTTAAGACTGCAATGTACTCCTAGCCAGCCTCAGTTTCCCCAATGCCATCTTGCATATGCCTTCAGAGATATTTCATAATGAGTTATAAATTGCATTCGGGTGGTCATGTTGACATAGCTCTGAAATTTGTAATAGTTTAAACTTAGGTCTTTATAAGCTTAGGTTTAATTCTTATATGTGGGTTGGGTTATTTGATATTGACTTTAACTAAATTATTTTGTAAAATATGTTGGTAATAATTTTAAAAGATTTTATCTTAAATTACCAACACTAGGTGATATTGGGAGCTTAATTTTAAAAGCTGTTTTAGGAGGCTAGATTCAAGGCACAATTTGTGCATGAATTTTGGGGCTATTTCATAGTGATTTGAGTTGATTGAGAGCTAAAATTAGGGGTGCCTAGATTTTTGAATTCAGCCTCAAGAGGCTTCATAATGGAGTGGGATTTTCCAGTTTTAGGGGGTTGGGAATTGTGGAAAAGGAAGGCTTAGTGAACATTTTTGTTCCTCTATCCCTTTTTTGCATTTTTGTAATCATTTTCAGAGCTTTGAAGGAAATAAAGCAGGTCATTTATATTGCATCAATTTCTGAGTTTTAGCAGCAATCCTAGTCTTTTGTTCTGCATTCTAGTGTCGTCTCTTTTGTATAACCAAGTTAAGTGAGTTATTTTTTACTCCTTTCTAGGTTATCAAAATCAGACCTTTTTTGCAAAATCTAAATGTTCGTTGACAGATTCTCATTGTTCATGGTTTTTACCCTAATAATAATTTTTAGTCAGCCTATATGTTTAATAGTGAATTTCAATGCATCTCAGTAGTTGTGATTGTGGATGTCGGTTTGAAGTTCCTGATAAATTTGAAGCAAGTTTTTGGTGTATCACTTCATTTCAATTCAATTTTAAGTTACCTTTTTCCCTTTCCCCATTCAAGTTTCAGTCAGGAGGTGATATCTCCAAATCCAATAGGAACTGACCTAGAATCTAGAGATTCCTTCTCAATCAAAGTCTACCTCCAACTTGAGAAGGTTTCCATTGTTAGGATGAAATATCACAGAGCCCTAATGCCTGAGTTAGGGTGATATATTAAAACCTCAACAGTTTTTGGCATGCCCGATGGGACCTGTTCTTCAATGAACTGATCAAATTGGATTACATTACTTGTTGTTTCTGGTGTTCTACCAGCAAGATTCAGACCTTAAAGAGGTCATACATTTCATGTATTTGGTGGTTCCGTGGAGGAAAGTCATCTGGTTTCAAAAGATCAAGTGCTGGTATGTTTCAAATTGTTTTACTTTCTGATTTCCAACATTTCGGATGAGTAGAGATGTCAAATTTTCAAGGATGATATGCTTACCAAGATGGACAATTTTGAAGTTTTCCATCATTTCAAGAGAATTTTGATCAAGAGAATCATTTTCAGTCCTTTCAAGGTCAGCAATCACAATATGATTTCACTGGGCCTACATCTGCTCAGCCTTTTTATTATCTTGTAAATGATAATGATTCATAAAATAGAGATACTGCAACTATGTTGCAGGATATGCTTATGCAGATTGAAGATATTAAGAGGCAGCAAGAATCTGAATTCCAACAAGAGTTGGAGAGGTATCAAGAGGAGCATGCTTACCAAGCTTATCTTCATGAACAAGAGGCATTGGCTCAACAGGATCAAGATTATAAGAAATATTTAGTGGAGCAATTCAGGCGGAATGAGGCTAAGCTTGAAAGAGGGTTGGAAGCACAGAAGAAGATTCATGCAAAGGAGGTTGAAGATTATAAAGAGCTGATAAAGGCCATGTTCAATAGAGGAGTTGAATTTCAAGAAGAAAAAGAAAGAGAATCAAGAGCTCAAGAGGAGTTCCATGAGAAAGAGCTTCAGGATCACAAACAGACAATAGGACTCCTGATTTCTTCAAATGTAAAGTATAAAGAAGCTTATCAAATGCAGTTTGAAAAATGTCTTCAGTTGGAGAAAGAAAAGTTGAGCATTGAACGGAAAGTAGCAGCTGATAAGCTAAAGGAGGATCTTTCTGATGTTTCTCATGTTATTGAAGAAGATATTATGATTTGGGATGAGTTGCCTTTTCCTAATGAACAAGATGAGACAAAGAAGTTATCAGCAAATCAGGATAATTATGCTGACAAGTATATGCCTCTCCTACAGAAGAGTAAGGAAGATGAAGAAGATCTTTTATGGGATGAGTTGGAGCAATTTTACTTGCATCTTGATGACAAGCCCACATTTCCAGAAAGTACCCACAAGCTACATGAGGTAGTTATTTCCAGCCAGCATAAAGAGGAATCCTCTCAGACTGAAGTGACACTTCAGGAACCAGAGTCTATCAAGGAGAGCTCCAAGTTCATTATCAAACAAGGTTTCCCTATCAGGCATTTAGCAAGGATGGAGGCCAACAAAGAAGAACAAGTTGTGCTCACACCTCAGCATGATTTTCTTTCAAAAGATGAAGCTGAGAAAGAATCAAAGTAGCTTGTTGTCCCATATAACTAAGTGAAATTTTTCTTAACCTTCACAGAATGTTGTTGTTTGCTGATTTTCCTCATGATGATGGTATTTTCAATCAGCTAGATCTAGTAAGAGAGATCCTTGTCAATAAGAAATTTTCTCAACAATTGATCAAGTTCATCTCATTTTTCATCTCATGATGGTTTTTCAGAAGCATGTTGACTATTGTGAGCTGAAAAGGATGGGTAGCCATTTTTCACAATCTATGAATGGTTTTGTTTAACCAGGCTTCAAGTTGGTTAAAATAGATTAGTTTAGGTCTCATTTCAATAAGTGCAGTCCAACACTAGGTCTTTAGGTTGCATGAGTCTTAGTATAGGTGCATTTTCGTTTCAATAAGGTTGCATTCATGAGTTCTAGTTTTCTGACTCCATTGCCCAATGATAAGGTCAATAGTTCATGTCTAGCAAGCAGACATCCAGCAGAGGTCGCCCAAATTGTTACCCTATATTTCTACATGCAGAATGATGAACATAAATAGGAAAGGGTTGCATAAAGGTACTTCCATTTAACACTATTCTTTAGGTGATGTATATTAACATTTTTTTATTGCATTCATACCAATTTTTATTGTACTCTAAGTATTGATCACATTTCAAATTTTCAAATTCATAATTGATCATTACATTGTGCATTCAAACAGAATGTAATATACAAATGTTCTTTCATATTTCATGTCAATAAACAGTGTACAAAGGGCAGAATAGAAAAATGTGATAGAGGTATGAGTAAGGTCCTTTGCATTGCCTTGAGGAGTCGTCTGCATATCAGGAGTTGGTTGTCTGTCTGGTTCAAGTCCTCGGGTTCACTGTCTGAGTCTTTGTGTCTGGTCCTAGGTCTTTAGGGTTTCCTGTCCTACATCATGGTGGGAAATTTGTTAGATCTAGTTGGATCTAACAAATGCATAAGATCAAAACATCATACAACAATCAGAATCTTTCAGAGTTGCACCTATATCTATCTGGTATCTCAATGCAATAGGAAAATGTGCATACACATAAATTGAAAAGTAGTATTAAAGGGACATAATTTTATGAACCTTTTACTATTAATGGCCATCATTATGCATATTCTATTTATAAACCAGATATCTAAATCAAAGGGACTTAGTGTTTATAGCTAAGAAACCTTTTTCAGGATAGCAGGATATATTAAGTTAGTGAACATACTAGTTGACTGACACTGGTGCAAAAAAATGTCATCATGCAGGGCACTATTACAGAATTTATCTTTTGGTTATGTTCACTAACCTAATATGGTGGATTGGATTTGATGTTTCTTTTAAACAGAGTGAATGCATTGCTCAAATGAGCTATGTATTCATCATCACAGTCAAGAGTTAAAGGAGATGTAGTGTTATCAAAAGATGTGTGTTTATTCATATGTAGACATAGATAAAATGCAACACAAAGTATCATGTTCATGGAACTTGATTTTTATCAATAAGTATGCTTTGTTTCAACTTGTGTGTATGCCGCTAGAGAGGAAAAGATACAAGAATTAACCAAAGATCAAATGACAGTCTTGCCAAAGATTCATGTTCTAATTACAAATGTTGAAATGATTAAGAAAATGCATTTATTTTCATATTCATTTTTTGAATGTTTGTTTATGGGTGTCACGAGCCTGTGCTCGAACCCCATTAACAAAACATTCAAACTATTTTGTATTTCACATTTTAAAGAGAGGAATCAGTTTAATGCACTGATTATTATTATTTTCCAGTAAACCAGTCAATGTGCTATGTACAAATTAAGAGAAACATTTTGAATTTACAGTGTAACAGTGGTTATATAATATGTTGGTTGTTTACAACCAGATAATTTCATGTGAACAAATCAAGCACTGTAAGAAGTCACAGGATAACAAAGAAATCGAGTTGCATAAAGACTAGTGTATACAAGGCAAGTAATCCTCAAGTTAAGCTCCCTCAAGTTACAACCAAAGGAAATTGAGAAATAACTATGAACAAGTGAACAACACATTTAAAGAAAACTCAAGTCAATCGACTGGGTACAACCACAATAAAACTGAGCTAAAGTTGGATTGGTGTTAACAAATGAAGACCCAAAGACAATTGGGTATAATACAAAAGACCATGTTGGGGATTGGTGACAAAATGCAAGGTATCAAATATCAACTCTAGTTTATTATGTCGCAAAGGAAAGATAGTAAACAAACACAGAGAACTCCAATTTAATGCAAGGTAAAGAAACGTTATATCAAGTTCATAGCCTGAGCTCATCAATTACAATTCGAGATCTTCCATTCATGGCTCGTGTGCTATTTTCAAACTCGGGTTGAGCAGAGCAAAGCCCAAGTTTTATGAGTTCACTGCCCGTGAGTTTTAGCCTCAAGGCCCGAGCCACATAACAAGCACAGCCGAGCTCAAGCAAAGGAAGTAGTTCTAGTTCTCGGTAAGAGAAGGTTACAATCATGCCTCAAGTTCATAGCCCGTGTGATATCAAAACTCATGATCTTCCAGCCTTGAGGTCGGGTTATGAACAAGTCGAGCACAAGACATTAAAAGCTAAGTTAATCAATAAAAGCTCGAGTTCAAACCGAGAATGAGTAATAAACTATGCCAGGGGAACTCGAGTTCATAGCTCGTGAGTACCAGTCAATTCCGAGTTCAATTAAAGGACGAGTTGAATATATTAAAGGACTCAAGCTCTCGGGTACATGAAACAGTCACAACTACCATCAAAGCCGAGTAACTTGGAGTTCTAAACAATAACAAAGGCCAAGCTCACTGTTACAGTGGCTCACATATCAAACACAACCCATGCTTCAAGTTTAGTCATAGCAACTTCCAGTCTCAAGCCAAGTCCCAAATCAAAACCGTAAGCTTCAGCTAATTCCAAGTTTCAAGAAAAGCATGAGACATCAAGGCCAAAGTCACAATTAAGAGTCGAGCCCTTTAACAGATAGTTTCCAGCTAATTTTGAGTTTAGCTAAAGGCTTCAAACAATGAAAGAAAATGCCTTAAGAGGACTAAATCAAAAACCGAGTTGCATGCCATGACGGCCAGTGATCTCCAGTTCGAGATCAGATTCAGAGTAGAAGAGAGAAAAATCCTTGATCAAATTCTTGCAGGCCGCCATGATCCAGGGTTGAAACTTCAGTTTTTTTCCCCAATTCTCAAAACGCAATGCAAATACCGAGAAAATGCCAAAATAGATAAATTTTGGAGTTCATGACAGGAGAAATCAATGCCATTTAAGATTGCAGTGTACTCCCAGCCAGCCTCGGTTTCCCCAATGTCATCTTGCATATGCCTTCAGAGATATTTCACAATGAGTTATGAATTGCATTCGGGTGGTCATGTTGACATAGCTCTGAAATTTGTAATAGTTTAAACTTAGGTCTTTATAAGCTTAGGTTTAATTCTTATATGTGGGCTGGGTTATTAGTTATTGAGTTTAACTCAATTATTTTGTAAAATATGTTGGTAATAATTTTAAAAGATTTTATCTTAAATTACCAACATTAGGGGATATTTTGAGCTTAATTTTAAAAGTTGTTTTAGGAGGCTAGATTCAAGGCACAATTTGTGCATGAATTTTGGGGCTATTTCATAGTGATTTGAGTTGATTGAGAGCTAAAATTAGGGGGGCCTGGATTTTTGAATTCAGCCTCAGGAGGCTTCATAATGAAGTGGGATTTTCAGTTTTAGAGGGTTGGGAATTGTGGAAAAGGAAGGCTTAGTGAACGTTTTCGTTCCTTTGTCCCTTTTTGGCATTTTTGTAATCATTTTCAGAGATTTGAAGGAAATAAAGAAGGTCATTTATATTGCATCAATTTTTGAGTTTTAGCAACAATCCTAGACTTCTGTTCTTCATTCCAGTGTCCTATCTTTTGTATAACCAAGCTAAGTGAGTTATTTTCGACTCCTTTCTAGGTTATCAAAATCATTCCTTTTTTGTAGAATCTGTATATTTGTTGACAGATTTTCATTGTTCGTGGTTTTTACCCTAATAATAATTTTTAGTCAGCCTATATGTTGAATAGAAAATGTCAATGCATCTCAGTAGTTGTGATTGTGGATGCCGATTTGAAGTTCCTGATAAATCTGAAGCAAGTTTTTGGTGTATCACCCCGTTTCAATTCAGTTTCAAGTTACCTTTTTCCCTTTCCCCATTCAAGTTTTAGTCAAGAGGTGATATTTCTAAATCCAATAGGAACCGGCCTAGAATCCGGAGATTCTTTCTCAATCAGAGTCCACCTACAGCTCGAGAAGGTTTCCATTATTAGGATGAAATATCGGGGAGCCGTAATGCTTGAGTTAGGGTGATATTTTCAAACCTCAACATTGTTTATAAGACTATTTACTTTCTAAATTAAAAAAATAAATACATTTAATTGAATCCTTGTATTGTATGGTATTAGTTCCCCCTTTTTAGCTCTGCAATTTTAACATGTAAAAAATTTGTGTTAATTAGAAATAAATCAACAATATTTGTTTATATTTAAATGCATTTAAGTTTTTACTTTAGAAAATATAATCTTCTACACAATGATATCTCTCCACTTATTTCATGTGCTCAATTATTATGCAAGATTTCATATTCATGGATAGTGTTCTAGTGTTCTGCCAAATTTGATTTGATTTGATATATTTGAATTAGTGTCAAAATATCAAATCAAACCAAATTGTTAAAATATCTAAAATAAACTGAAATTTATTTAAAATATTCTAAGAACAAAAATATCCTAATTTGGTTTATTTAAAATTTGGTTTAAAATTTTAAAATTTTGGCTTGGTTTATTATGGCTATTTTAAGAAGTATTTAAATTTTGCCTAAATTTTTTTAGGAAAACGGAAAGAGGATCAACTATTTTTCCAATTTGAACCATGTACATCCCTCACTGGTATTTTTTAACATTTCAACTCTTTCCTTCAATTACTCTTAGTCAAATGCTTTTGCTCACTCTGAAAATACAGGGTTTTCTTGTTTGCAAAGGGATATGTTTAAGATTATTTCAAATATGCATATTTATTTTGTGCGTTTGCAAAAGAAAAATATAACAATGGAAGCTCTATAAAGATATGACAGTGATTTATTAGATATGGTAACAAATTTGATGAATAGAGGCCTTTTCTATTAATTAAAATATTAAAGTACAATATTCACAAAAAAGGGGTCAGGCGAAAGAGTCACCCCGCGAAGAGTCACACAGCACCTAGGCCAGAAACATACAACTATTCATCAAAAAAATATATAAAGAAACCCTCAAGCTACAAGGGCAGTAGCAGAAGAGGGAGGAGGATTGCTTGCCCCAAACATTGGGCCCTAGGGTCTAGTCGGGAATCGACTATCCATCATGTTTTTCTTCTTATTTCTCCAACTCCCCTTCCTCCTGCCTACGAGAAATAGCAAGCGCCAGGTGGGGAACTTATCAGAAGTAGAAGGAGGCCACACAGGAACACTGGTGAAAGGCTGAGCAGAAGCAACAACAATAGAAATAAGCAGGGGAGGCCAGTCGACACCCGCAGCCCTCCGAGGAGGAGAAGAGACAGAGCAGTGGCACCAAGGGTGCAAAGTCCTGGAATGTCTGACAGAGGAACTCCGACTACGACGGTGGCCCCTAGGTGGTGTGCGGTCAGCTGAGAGAGAATCTGGTGGCACCCTAAAAATAGTACAAGGGGCATTGCCCTAGTGCTGCAGCAATTCTTGCAAATGGACGACCTCCAGGGCCACCTTGTCCGCTTGAACTTGAATCTACATCATGACATTATTACATAAACATTCCTTAGCATAAAGAGAAATATTAATATCCAGAAAGCTATGAGAAAAAAGAACAGCATTTTAGTCTTTCCATAATGTAAACAAGATCTCCATCTTGAAAGCATGTCATATCTGGGTATACTGGGAAGGCATTCTGGGAGAGTCACCAAGGAGCGCCATATGCCAGGAAAAAGGCTCATGCCAGAAAGGCATAAAGAGGTTGTGAATCCAGATCCAATAATTTTGGGCTCAATGACAGAACCAAAAAATGTGCATAATAGTTTCAGAATGCCTACAAAAAGGGCATTTAGGGTTAGGTTGGCGGAAGCAGAGGCAAGACAAAAGGTGTCTAAACACTGCAAGGCTACCTTGATATTTTCTTCATCCTCTTTAAGAGTGAGAAATGAATCATCAACAAAATGGCCATTGACCAATTGTTGGGAAGAGTCTGGTTATGTAATTCCCCGAACACAGCCCATAGAAATGGAATGAGCAAGTAAATAACCAAAACCTTTGGCCACCAGAACATACAAGGCATGAGCGAGAGGGAAGCCCTATCGAATAGAACGAAAAGTCCCAAAATTAGAAGATTGTCGACCATTGATGGTGATGTAGGCAGAGGCATCACTAAAAAGCATCTGCACAGATTGAATAAATCTAGGACCAAAACCAAGAACGTGAAGCATAGCTAAAATAAAAGGCCATTCAATGCAATCATAAGCTTTAGCAAAATCAATTTTGAGAAAGAGGGCTTTCTTGTGAGATTTACAAGCCCATTCCATACCTTCCCAAACCGCAATGATATTATCAAGAATAAATCTTGATTTGATAAAGCCAGTTTGCTCCAGCCGAACAATCTGAGGCAGAATGTGACGGAGCTTGAGAGCCAGAGCCTTGGTAATGATATTGTAAGAGACATTGAGAAAGGTAATAGACCACCAATTGCAGATATCCTCCAGGTCCCCAGCTTTGGGAATGAATTTGATATTTCCCTGGTTGATGATGTCCCCAAGAAGTTGGGAATGAAAGGCTTCAAGGTAGACCTGTCGAAGATCAGGACCAATGGCGTCCCAGAGGGCTATTAAAACTCATAGGGAAAGCCATCACATATTGGGGCTTTATCATCAGCCATAGAAAAAATAGCTTCTTGAAGATCCTGCAAGGTAAGCAGTTGATAACAGAGAACACGTTGGCAGGAGGAAACACATTGAGGGACAACATCAATGCAGTCAGCAAGGGCTTTCTCCCTAGCTGGAGAAGATTCCTGAGTGGCGAAGACTTGTTCATAATGACGAACAAAGGCCTACAGAATATCAGGAAGCTCCGTGAGGAGGCATTGACCTGCTTTAATCTTGGTTATGCCCACATTAGTATGATGAGCATGGAGAGAAGCAAAAAATTCTTTAGAGGCTTGGTCTTCAACTTTTAACTAGTGCATTCGAGCTTTGATCTGGGCACCTCTGGCAGCATAATTGTCTGCAACTTGCTTCTGATGATGAATCTTGGCAAGGTGAAGTTGCAGGTCCTGATTGAAAGGATCCTGAGCTAAGGCCTCTGTGGCAACACACAGAGCTTTGGTGTTGACATCATAGGATCTACGATGATACTTGGAAAGTTGTCTACCATAAATACACAAAAAACGTGTTGTACGCTGGATGGAATCATTCCACCATTGAATCTAGCTTGGCGAATGTGACGGTCAAGGCTCAAGGCTCCAAACCCGATGAATGTGGGCCACCTTGGAGGGGTGGTGAAGGATAGAAGTATTAAAAAAATTGTGTGGTGGGAGGCCGTGCCTTAACTTTCCGCCAGACAATATTAAATTGAATGGGAAAATGATCTGACAATGTCACATCAACAAGAGGAGTAACCGGTAAGGCTTTCTTTTCGGAAAAAGAGAAGAATGATTGTGCCGAGATCATAGCACGATCAAGCCTTTTATGAATTCTGTCAAATGAAGCTCTGAAATTAGACCAAGTGTGCCAAACCCCATCAGGACGGCGGCGGCCAACATTGGGATCAAAAAGCCCTAATTTATTGTGCATGTAATACCAGGCTTCTCTCTCACCAGCTGTCCATCGAAAAGGCAAAAGGCCATCCTTGTTAGAAGCCATTTCAACCATATTAAAATCACCACAAAAAATTCAAGTTGCAAGTGGCAGAGAATCTGCAAGCCAATGCCAAAGGTGAGATCTCTCAACAGCATCATTGGGAGCATAAACATTAACTATGCCAAAAGAGTGATTCTCAATAATGAAAGTGGCCCAAACCATTCTCTGTATGGGATCTGAGCCATGACCAACCAAAAAAGAATGCCAACGAGGAGAAAGGAGAGTAACAACTCCACCTTGACCAGCCTCGTGTTGAGAACAGAGAGCAAGGCTCTTAGGCCAGATAACTTTGCATGCAGCATCAAGCAAAAAACTAGAAATTTTAACTTCCTGGAGGCATAAAACATCCATATGACTAATACAACGATGCACATCCCTGAAAAAATATTTTCTGAGTAGGTCTGTCAAACCTCAAACATTCCATGAGATGTACTTCATGGAAAACCAGTGTCGTCCATACCATCACCTTCCCCAAGGGAAGCAAAACTATTTGACAAATAAGCTGGAGTGAAGTCATTCCCAGAAGACTCCATGGAAATATTCCTTCGTTTTTCTTGCATGCCCTCAAACCCGTTCTCAGCACACCCAGGAGGGCTGCGAGAATGGCGAAAAGGAACAGGAGAGGAAATCACAGCGGCCGCCTGAGGCGCACGGGCTAAAGGAGCATTAACACTGGAGTCAAAAACTTCCTTCCCCTATGAGGCAAGGTTTGAAATCAAAGTAACCTTTTCAGCATGAACCTCAACAACCAGGGGTGGCGACTGAGACGTGGAAGCCGAAGTAGCAGGCTTGGCTTGTTTGTTCCTCCGACCGATTGTAACCTAGTTGTCCTTCTTGATTTCCTCTTTTTTGCTAGCGTCGACTGGCCGAGAACTAGAATCCTTGGGAGGAGACTTGGTATGAGGCACTGCCAAAGGGTAGTCCTTAATCTTGTTCTTTACAGATTGATAACGATAACATGTGTTGGGAAGGTTGAGATAAATCACCTTTTGAGTGAAGGTGGTCTCACCAACCTGAATCTCAACAGACTCTTTAAGGTCCCTTGAAAGGTCGACCTCAACACAGAGCCTCTTCTAAGGCCAAGGATTGAGAAAATGGTCATGTTCATTACAAATAACCCTACCTAGCATTTGCGCAATGGCATGCATGAAAGGCCAATAGGGTAGAGTGAGACCAAGAAACTCAACCCACATAGGAACTTTCAGTTTTTTGTCGTCGGAGACAGAAAAGTCTCGAGACCAACACTGGAAAACTAAAAGGGAAGCCCTAAGATTACAGGCTCCTTTGGCAAATATGGTGTCCACATGGGTGGGATTAAAAAAATGAAATAGAAAAAAGCCCTTGGTAAGACTCTGAATGCCATCCAGGCGGATTCCATGAGGAGTCCAAGCTTTCGCAACCCAATCCTTAATAACATTTTCAGAAATGTTGCGACCTAGAAAATAGCCAATAAGGGTATGTGTTTCAAGCCAAGTACAGTAATCATCAAACTCATGTAGGGGCAAAACAATATCAGGCTAAGACATACCTCGTGAAATACTTTAGGAACAAACTTGCGAGGTCGCTTGCTTGGAGGCGCCATTGCTAGCTGTCACCACACCAGCACCAGCATCAACTACTAGGTGAATGGTGGTCGGAGCCATAAATACCAAGTGATTTTCCACAATAACTGTAGTATGAAAGGACAAAAGGATGTAGAGAGGTGACACAATACTAAACCCTAGCAGAGCACAGACCGTTTTTCTGTAACCATTCCTGCACAATCAGCTTTTTTTCATATGGTAACAGATTCAATTACATCAAATAGATGAAACTTGGGTCTTTATTTCAAAATTTCTGATGGTTTTTTTCATCAACAATAATCCTCATACTTTGACAGCAACATAATTGAGACTGCAATAGTGAGATGTATGACCTTAATCTGTGTAACTTCCAACACTACAATGAGTATTTCGAACTCTCAATCACTTCAGGCATTCCAACAAATATGGGCGACTAGTAGGGGTAGAAGTTCATGCCTCTCAAGATGGTGATCTTAATAATATGTCCTGTGAAAAAATACATCGAAAACAAAAGATAAGAGGAGATTTTATTTGAAGGTTTATCTACAGGAGAGTGATTCTTACATAAATATGAAATTCTAGATGAATACAATCTATCTCCACTGAAATATACAAAAGTTCAAAAATGTCAATGAAGATATAGAAAACATAAATACACGCACCACAACTTCTCAGATTGCAAGGAAAATAAATAGAAATGACTAACTGTTGAAATGATCGAATATGTCTCTAAACCTACGGGTCATCTTTGTTGACATAAATAACTCTGCCAACACATAAAAGAATTGTCTGCACTCCATTAATGCTCGAGATGCCATCATTTATTGAACCCAAATGTCCCTATATATAGAGGAAGTGAAGCAATATTGAATGAGAAATCTGTTGATTCTCTTCCACTGCCCTATGTGACTTTTCGGTTTCCTTGCATGCCTCTTTGGTTTCTTTTATAACTGTTATACATTTCGTTTTTATTGACACAGCAAAATTAATTTGAACTTCCAATTGTACGTCATTTTTTCCCAAAAAGCTCAGTTGTTTACAACCAAAGTTGATGTCACTGTAAGAAGCCTCTGGGCTTAAAGAAATAAATATTTTTCCTTAAATGTTTAATTGTTCTCATTAATTTTATAATTAATTATAAAACTTTTTGGATTCTATGTTCATAAATTAGTACAATTGTTAACTTGATGTTCGGCTTTTTTTCTGAAAAGATTTGCTATAGATTAAACCTTGTGTCTCGTATATTACATGCACTAATGTCAATCTTTTCTTCTTCCATAATGTTTTGCCAAATGAATTTGGATGCGGTAGGCTTAAATCTCTACTTAGGTTCACATATTGTAAAGCCCAAGTCAACATTGCTAGTCTGAGGATTAATTTCCGTCACTACTGTCTTATTCTTCCATACCCTGTTCCATAGCTCCGACTTTGGTACAGGAAGGGAGTATGCTGGCAAAAATTATGGAATTTTGCTTTACCCGACCAACTGCATTTCCTTGAAAGTCTCTAACGCCATTCAAACAAATCCATTTTATGCATATCCTCGGATCATTGGAGTCCACGAGAACACATTTCTTTGAGGCATTTTATCAAAAAAGTCATGTGCCTTGTCTATGCTTCCACATTTTGCATACACGTGAGATGAAGTTCTTGAGAATACAGGTCTGCAGTAATTGAAGATTTGTATTGCACTTGCACAACTGCATGCCAGCCATGAATCCGAAATAGAATATCAGACGACTGGTAAATCAGCAAATACCATTTTGTATAGACACCATAGACATTAGAGGTTCGAAAATATCAAAATTGACTTAAAACAGTGTTGTTCCGACTGCTGGTGTATTTACTCCCATTTCCCATTTGTAATGGTGATGAGATCAGGGGAGGGCGAAATGGGCAGCAGGGGCAGACTCTTCATCTTGATCTGGAATATTAGACGACGACTCTGGCTCTCCTCGATCTGGTTAAGATGCGAGAAGATGCTGAAAGAACTGGTGATGCTGCTGGTAGCTAAGCAACTGGATCCACTCGGTAAACTAGAGAAAATGAAATCGGCACCTAAACCACCAGCAAAGGTTCCATCTATAGCAGTTTTCCCAGTTCCATACATAGCATACCCTCCATCTCTAGATCCAACACCGGTAGCTTCCCAGCAGTAGGGTCAGTAGCATAACCAGTGGTTTACCCATAAGCAGCTGGTCATGCAGTCAGTGATTCCTCTGCCGTGGGTGAAACTGTCCATCTCACTTGTATTAATTAGGCCTTTCGAAATGAAATTCCCTCCACCTCCTATCTGCAGCAGTTTTTTTTGCTCGGTCAGTCTTCTGCCGGTTTGTTTTTCCAAGTGAGATTTGACGATTTTATGGCTGAAGTCCAACCTAACCGTAGCCTATCAGTTCATACACAGTCTTAGAAAGATACATCTGAATGCAGTCATCAGTTTTATTTTTGTTTTATTTTTAGCATATAAATCAGACAGAGATTTATGGACTGAGCATCGCAGACTGATGGATTAAATTATATGGACTAGTTACCTACTTACATATCTTGATCTTTTATGAACATTAAGGGATTATAGCTCTCTTACTTACATAAGGAAGCAATTTGGTATTAAGGATCTCTTTGTTTTGGTAAAAGACTAGAAGTGTATAAATATAAGCACATATAATAGTTTATATATGCATACAAGAATAAATCACTTTGTAGATCTTGGTTCAGCATATTGTTTATTTATGTTGACCAAGCTTTCATTTCTCAGCTATAAATTGTTTTTAGATTTTGTTTCTGTAGAATTGAATACTTGCATTTATATTCAGGGGCTATTAACATTGATCTTGGCTGAGTGTAAGAGGAAGAGTATTTGTAGGAATTCAGCATTAAACGTCCTACTGGATTAGCAACAAGAGAAACATCAAATACAGAAGTCTGATTTTCAGATCAAATTGGACCTCATAAGCTGGCCTCAATGCTTATATCTACTCTCAGTATCATCGGACCCATGTAATTAGAAAGGATTAAGAATTCTTAACTCCAATGTATGAAGATTAAATATTCATGTAAAGTAGACCGACAGATCACAGCTCGCTTTGGAAAACGGATGTTTATCTTTTACAAGATCTAGGCTAGAGGGGAGGTTTTCTTTCTTCCATTTTTTCCTACCAGTGGTGCCCACACTGAATGGAGGTGTAAATTTTATTTTTTATTAATAAAATCTATCAGCTTCGGCCTTTTTTACTGGTCAAATAAATAAAATAAAATAAAAAACCAGTAGCCTATCGGCTAATTAGATGTCAAACCAATATTCCAGCAGCCGTCTCTTATTGTTCTATAAAATATGATAATATCTTGTATAAATATACAGAAGAAAAAGAGTTCATTTTTTGGTAATATTGTAAGAATATGGAATGTTTTAGAGTGAGAATGCTCAGGTTAATGTATTCACATCTTCATTTTCTCTAGTACTAATCCAAATTGATTATGGAAGCTCCAACTAGTTACCAAATCTTCACACTACTCCAAACTGAAAACAAATGCAACATCCAAACAGTAGAGTGGTGGCCTCCAAATAATGTGATTTAATATTTCACTACAAAACATGCCCAGCGTCAACCTATCTAAAATTGCTTTAATTCGACAGAAAAAAACTGTTTTGGCTTGTTTCCATTCAAAAAGGTGAACAAGTTAATGGACCATGATATCTTTCTGGGCAAATGTGGAGTATGTGTTCATATATTACAGAATATTGTGTCTGCACTTCGATTACTTGGTAAAACAGGTTCAAAGATGCTACAAAAGGCTCAATCAAGCAGATCAGAGCTATTTGATTGCAGATTTTCCTTCTTGAATGCATTCACCTGTTCCAGAATAGTACTAATCTTTTTATTAGGGCGAAGCTTAGCTACCAACATTCTTTCCTTGAATCCATGAGCAGGAACGTGTGCCTTCAGGTAAGATTGCAAAAGGAACTCATATGATTGTATCCGCCCATGATAGCCAGTTTTAATCAGACTATCAAATATCTTTTCAGCATTTGCAATATCTCCTTTTTCTGCGTATTTCTCTAATATTGCAATGAATGTCCTATAATATGGCTTTACTTGTTTCTTCTTACAAACTTTTAACAGGAAAGCATCTGCCTCTTTGACATCATCTGATTTGAGATAGGTTTTAACTATTGCCTCACAAATACTTGGTTCAATCATGATCCGACTGTTGTCAGACATAGGCTTTACAAATTCCTTTGCTTTGAGAAACAAATTATGCCCCACATATACATCAAGAAGTGCACAATAAGCAATTGGTGATGCCACTTTCATCCCAGAATTCAGCATTTTCTCAAACATACTTTCTGCCTTTGCAATTTCGCCCAGCTTTCCCCAAGCACGTATCCCAGCAATATAGTAAGAACTTGAAATCTTAGGAAGAGAATTAATTGCATTCCAAACTCTTTCTACATCACTCGGTTTACCAATATCTGCATATAAAAGAAGCAGAGTTTTCAGACGATAGCCCTGACCTTTGTCAGTAGTATTATCTTCCAGTTCTTTCATTAAGGCTTCCGCCTTTTCCAAATACCCAGCACGGATATAATTGCTTGCAAGTGCAGCCAGAGTTGCAGGTTGGTCTGTCTGTATACCTTCTGCTTTAACAGTCTCAAGAATTTTCTCCATTCCAACAATATCACCCACAACACCCTTATCACGCATCAGATTCTTGTATGTAAATGCATCAGGTTTTACACTTTCATCTTTCATCATTTTTAATAAATTAGAAATTTTGCTCTTGTCAGTTTGAAGATAAATCCGCAGCATAGCATTATAGTCAAATGTCCTATGGGTAAACCCTGCATCCTTCATTTTGTTGAAAACCTCCTCAGCTTTTTTAACATTATTGGTACGTGAAAAGTTCAGCAAACGGGTTTGGTGAACTCTATATCCTCTCATTTCTGATGGTATGGTCCGAAAATACTTCTCAGCTCCAGAAATGCCATATAACCTGAAAATCAAATCCATACAAACTGCATGATCACTCTCATTGAACACAGAAGACTTTTTCGCCCACAACCAATTTGAAACCTGAATATAACCAAAAAATAAGCAAAGGGATTAGTTTGTGTTACAGCATTCTATATACAGTAACTTGTTTATTTGACGCTTCCTTGCTTATACAGTTATATACTAGGCATATACATTTCCTGCAAACTGTGAGATCGTAATATCTTTACTACCCCACTAATTGCAAGTCCCACACAAAGGAAGAAAATGAAAAAGGATGTAACAATATATAATAATAAAATTCAATGATTTTGAGTTATTGGATAGATATGGCAATGTGAATAAGTTCCTTTAATTACCAAAACACAGTGGACTGAGAAGGCATGCTAGTAAGCTCTACAAACATAGCTGCAAGAATATCAGACTCTTCCAAAACATAGTAGCATCTGTGACCATGGCCTATATCAAAAAAAAGAGGACATGAAATCAAAATTTCGATATCATTGTAGACCAATTGGTGCCACTGCCCTGAGTATAAAACATTTGATATTTAATATTTACGGGGTATATTCTATTTGAACCCTTTGATATGTGACAGAAAGATTGGCGACCTCAATAGCACTATCACTGAAGACTACAAATGAAATGTAAAGGCAAACACAAGCTTCGCAGACTACGATGAACTCAGGCCAGTAAAACACAGATGTCCTCAGAGTAAACAGCACTACCATAAAAGTAAAACATTACCATATGCATCCAGTAACATTCATCAACCACAAAACATGCATGTACTAATCATCAAAGCATCCCACTCGAGATAGGGGGTGCATTTCTATAAAACAGACAAAAGTTGGACTTATTTTGTGGAGCTCAGTAAATAGTAACACTCATAGGAGAAAGCATCATTAAGCTTAGGCCATCATTTAGCTTATATGTCACATTCAAGGCTTACACAGAGTTTCCATGCATGGCCATGTAGACTACACCCAAAAACAGACATTCTGACCTGAATATATGAGTGGGAAATATTTTAGGATTAGGAACCCCAGCCTGGTGCATAAGCGTTAGATAGAAGCATGACAATGCCGGCTTGAGATAATTCAGGAAACTTTTGTGCCAAATGGCAAACCATTGTAATTCAGAAGAGTCCCAACCCTTCTCAAAACTCATTAGCGATAGTCTGGGTTCTGATTCCAGACACCTTGTAGCAGATGAAGGCAGAATGATTTAAAAATAGGACTACTTTACAGGGTTATAGCTCCAAAACTTTGACTTTTTTCTTTCCAATAAAGAATAGAGCTGAACGAAACCCTTAAAACCAATAAATGACCATTTTACAGGGTTAGGACTCCTCTACTTTGCCCCCTTTTTCCAAAGAAAGATTAAAGTTGTTAAAAACCTAAAACCAGGAAAGCACATATGACCATTCTACACGGTTAAAACTAATAAATTTTGACTTACTCTTTTCAACAAAAGATTACAGATGACCAATACCCCTAACACCAGGAAAGCACATTCCGCCATTTTATAGGGTTAAAACTTCTGAAATTTGGACCAGTTTTTTTTCAAAAGAAGAATTAATGTTGAACAAAGTCCCTAAAACAGGAAAGCACATAGGACATTTTGCAGGGTTCACACTCGTAAAATCTGACCATTTCATTTTTTCCAATGTAAGATTAAGGCAGAACAAAACCCCTAAAACCAGGAAAGCACGTAGGAACATTTTACAGAGTTAAAGCTCATAAAACTAGACTTTTTTTCTTTCTTTCAAAGAAAAACTAATGTTGAATGAAACACTCAAGACCAGGAAAGCCAAGAAAGATACAAGACACTGACCTGGAGGGCTCGTCCGTACATTTTTCGTATTTTAAGCTGCTTGATAATGTTCTTAGCTTCTTCTCTGTTAAAGTCATTACCATCTTCAACCCACTTATCAATTGTAGCAGGCACGTCTTTGTAAGTACAATGAAAAATATCTTCAAGCAAGCGTTTAGACGGTCCACCTCCTTCAACTTCACCATCTGATAAATCAGAAGCAACCTGAGTTTCTCCAGCTGAGACCTCGCCTTCTGGATCCAAAGCTAAAACCTCTGTAGTGTCGCTGTCTGACAACGAAGCTTCTTCAGGGGGCACTTCAGATAAACTTTCACCTTCATCTTTATTCTCCTTTTTCTTCTGCACGCTGCCCGTAACATGTGATGCGAACCCGCGAGCAATCCCAGGATAAACGGCAAAGGATATGTTTCGGTCAATACTGTAACCGTGTAACGGCAAAGGATGAACTGAGCGCTCACGATTAGACTCCTCGCCGAAGGGCACTTCGTTGCCCAGTAGTGTTGCAACAGATCTCAATGCATTGACATGGATGCTACAAATCCTGTCATTAACGAGTAAATGTATCAAAAAGAAATGTCCTCTTTTCCGGGCTTGTATGCAAGAAACATCTAAAAATACTTACTTGACCTGAATTGCTGATCTTCGCAACGCCCACATGATTATCAAGAAAGGAACGCCGCTGTTATAGTAGGAACAGAGAACATACGGATTGCTCTTAAACCTTGCACCCTGCACCTAGATCCGGCACTGATCCATAAACCCTTAAAACCCTAAAAACCCAAACGTTAGAACAGTCATTTTTGTATGTGATAAATCTTCATCAACTCATTTTTTTGTACTTTTTGTGGTTTATTTTTAAATTACATTTAAGCTGTTTTAAAAAAATGTATATTATTTGATATATTTGAAGAAAGGAATAAAATTATTTCTTTGTTAAATTTATATTCTAAAGGATCTATTAATTTTTTTTAAAAAAAAAATTGTTATATTGAGTAGGAGTATTTTTAATATTGTGAATTGAAGTGGACTTTGATCTATTGGTGAAGTTGAACAGCTCACAAATAGTTCATCGAAGATTAAGTCTTTGTGAATATTAACATCTTTGTGATGCTTTATGGATTATACCTAGATATTAATGTCAAAGAGGTGTATTTAACTTGGACGAAATTTGAAAGAGGATTTGACAAATGATTGTTACTTGAAATTTGAGATTGGACCGGATCAATACAACTACACTATGTGACTTATGAAACCATTTGATGATCTAGTTCATTTCCATGAAATGAAAGTGACTTTTGTCTCTATATATTTGAGCCTTGCGTGCCAATTTTAACCTAACCTACAGATCTAAACTTTATTGATTTTAATGTTTAAACCTAAATAGAAGAGGGGCAATGCCATCAAAATTTATTTAGAACTTCTCTACACAAATAATAATCTTCTTTGGTCAAACATATGTTATTAATTCAATGGTCTAATGAAAAGAATTCAAAACAACAAGAAAGCATGTGGTAATTGTTGGCATTTTATGCTCCCTTTAGCCCATCTGCAGTAACTGATCTGAGGCATGACAAACGGGCTAACTCATGTGCACTCCCACTCTGCTCCAGGCCTCAAGGTTCTAATTGCTCGTTGCTCTCTAATAAAAGTCATATCCCCGTTCAAGTTACAAAGGGCATCAAGCATCAAATGGACAATTCTTCTAACTCTCTGGTCCCTAATGAAGTCTTCCAATTGGTTGCGAGGCTTATCACTCATCAAAGAAAGCCCTTTTATTTCTCTTTGATGCCTAATGGAAACAACAAGCGGTGGACCTAGTGAGTTGTTACATAGTCCATCACCCATTGGAGAGACAATTACTTTGTCTTTTCGATCCCTGGCGGGCTTAGCATTTCTTGTAGAGTTATCTTTGGGGCATCCTAGTTCTGCATTTTTATGTGGGTATCTTCTCAACAACCTAGGTTCAAGGACAATTTGAAATCCAAACGGTGAGGTGGTTGCTAATTACAAGTTGAGATTGAATGCTCATTTGTCAATGACCCTAACCGAATTTGGATCAACTTCAACCACTTTAATATGTTTCCATTACTCCCATGAGATTTGCATATATGATCTGAGGATATTCTCCATGCTTATTGATAATTTGCAAGTATCTTTTCTTAGACAAAGGAGCAATCACATTTCATCTTGTGGAAGAGCCATCTTGTTGCAGGGTTCCATCCTTCATTATTTCCAGAGATGCATTCACTGCAGCATATTTATGTCAACTTAGAAATCAATTACACGATAAGATCAGATTTCTTGATTTGATTAACCGATTAGATGTGTTATGCAACCTAACCCTAGTATGGTTATGGTTTTGTACTTGAATGTTGTAATCTAAGTTATGCCTGAACTATAAAGGCAATCTTGTAACATATTTTGAGGATTTTTTTCTTGTTTCTGATATAGAATATCAAGGATTTTTGTAATTGTAAACATTGTCTTGCCCTGTATTGATAAAATTAACTATTTTACCTCTTTCCAAGTCCAAATATCTCAAACAAATTTATTTTCCTTATTGTTTGGATGTATTTCGCTATTTCCAAATTACCTAACAATGTTGTTATGATCAAGAGATCTTGTTTGTGAACTTGGATTCCTTATAATATATCATTGATTCCTAAACTTTGTCTGATCTTAGGAGATTTTTAAATTAGGAAACTGTGTAAGTTGTGATAGCTTTATTAATGTCTTGTACAATTCCAAGCAAGGAAGGTCAACATTTTAATCTAGTGCATCACCCCTTTTACCTTTTTGCATTCCTTCTTCCCTTTTCCTCTAATAAATCTGTTAGATTAGGTTAGAAGTAGTCTTCAAGTATTGGGTTTGTTAGCCCATTTTCCTATCATTGCAAAAAATCCTAAGAAAATGGTATTTTCCTACAAAGTCCTAAGAAATTGGCATGTCCTATTGCAACAAATTTTTGATCAGCGAAGAAAATGTAAGATGTGTTGTGGCTTGCGAACTTAGTCAAGGATAGTTTAGGATGTGTGCAAGCTCCAGTCAAGATCGCATGTCTTTTAGTGTAAAAACCAGTGAGATCTTGCATTAACAAGGTGTATGACAAATAGGGTTTATCCATGCAAAGGGTTTCAAAATTTGTCTAAGTCCAAAATCCTACCCTTATTATTTTTCCTCATTACCTTTTCATGGTCACTTAAGTTCCCTTTTTGAATGTGAATTTTCTCTTCCTTTGCTCACGTGTTCTCCAAATCCTAGCGGTTAGTAGCTAAACATCTAGTGATCTGGTGAGCGGTTAAAGTTTTCCTTAGTCGCTGAATCTCATAATGAAATGACTAAGTCGACAAACTTTCAGCAATTAAACGGTGACCGTGGATGATGAGAAAGATCAACGGTTGGCGCTTGGTCCTTAATGGAACTCAGGGTTAGGCAACGATTTAGCGAACCCGAGATTGCCTTAGTCTCGTGATCTTTGGATTGAACTCAAGTTAAGGCAAAGTGTTATGAGATTATTAGACTTTCTTTAGTTGCATGATCTCTAGATTAAAGTTGAGTTAAGTCATGAGTTGGGCAATTCAATAGTAACCGTTGATGCAAGTTTTGATCAACGACTGTTGCTGAATCTCGAGACAACACTAGAGTTAAGGCTAATATCCAACGACTTAGAGATCAAGGTTGTCTCTCATTCTCCAGATGTAACTAGGGCTAAAAGAAGGATCAAGAGATCATGGGTTTGTTTCCATCACTGAATCGACAGATTGAGTATGAGTTAAAGTTAAAGGCTTGGAGATTGTACGGTGACCGTTGATGCAAAGGAGATTGAACGGTGGTCGCTAGTTCTCACAATGAAACCCTAGTTAAGTGAAAGATTCAGAGATTGTGATATTGCCTGTGTCGCCCAATCTCCAAATTGAACTTGGGTTAAGAAATATGTTCCAAGATCATGAGAATCCATTGGTCATGTATTCTCTAGATAACTTAAGGTTAAGGGAGCTTGTCGTGGTTAAAGTAAGACAAGTGTCAGGTGTGTTGATGTGCCTATTCCTGATTGGTTGTTGAGGAATGATGTGGTTGGTTATTTTCAAAGCTCAGCTGACTGTTTTGTCAAATTTTGAGAGCCACATGATGTGTCGGGAATGACAAGGATTAATGGTTGTGTTTTAAACTTGATCGATTAACCATTGCGGCCGGCATTTTGAATTATTTAAGGGTTTCTACAGGATCGGAACAGTGAACTAGAAATGACAAGTGCCAAATCAGATTTTGTTATGCTCCAAGACGGTTACAGGTGAAAATTTATGAACAAGATATTAGTTAGCCGGCTGATCTGATTTTCTTTCTTGAGGGTGTCATGTCAGTTTAATGCAGAAAACTAATGTTTTGACAAGGGTGGCTAGGATATGATGATTGTCAGTTGTTTCCATGCCCTGATACACACAAGTTTATTGTTGGTGGTCTTGGCATTAAAGTTATGCCTGCAACAAGATGCTCTTAATTTGTACTTATAGTTAGCCTTGAATGATGAAGCCCAAATATTGTAATCAGATTTGATCTGACCATCCCGGGTTTTTAGGCTTTGTTGTCTTCTTTCATTTCTTGTTGTGTTTAGTGATTGGAGGTGGTTATAGACCTAACTTTGCCCTAAATGATCCCAAGCTTGTTGCAATCCTTTATAAGGATTTCCAAGATCATTTAGAAAGTGTTTCAGTTTCAATTCCAGCTCTGGTTCTTGACTCTCTATATTTTTCTCAGAGCTGGTTCTTCTCTTCATATAGGGTGTTTCCTATTTCCTTTCTAGGTTTCAGATAAGAATGTAAATTGTAATAAGTCTGTCTTATGTATAAGATTTCAACATATTCATACTATTGTCAAATTGTCTCATTTTCTTCCTAAGTCACATGGTTGAAGCATCAAGGGTGTTTCAGTCTCTTCTATTGAAAGATCACAATAGATGTTATTTCAAGGGAATAACTGAGATTTAAGATTTGTCATCAAATATGTATGAGTTGGGATATCAAAGATATGTCATACTTGTCTTTCAGCAGATTTTGATTAATGTATTGTTTATTTCAGGGTCTCTTCTAAGGGGAGGGTTAAAGTCCTTTGAATAGGTAGTTGCATATTTTAGTACACAGGTGGATATTTCAAGCAGAATTTGGTATATGGTGTATGATTGATGTAAGACACCAACATATTAGACTATGTTGTCTTCTTGTTTCATAGCTCTCTGTTGCAATATTTATTTGACTCTATTTCCCATTGGATAAGGCATTGGTCTATGATAGATTTGGGGTATTTCAGAGATCCATTCCACCCAAAAACATAAACAAAATCATTTTCCCTTTCAATGCTGATAGGAGGAGTTAGTAGTATTTTCTAGTTTTCAGACTTACTCTATGCAAGAGGGACATTGCACAACATATGGTCAAAAGTCACTGAGGTACTTGTTACCTATAAGTCTGAAAGCTATTCCATAGTTATGTATCTGTAGACCTATTGTTTTCCATAAGCCGAAGTTATGTGTGTGCATATGAGGTATACCCGCTTGAGTGATGTGGAGCTCAAAGTGAAGAAGGTCTTTGTACCTTGTGTTGTTGGACTTTTCTTGTCCATTTTTTGTTGATGGTGTCGAGTTTGTGTTCCAAGTTCTCAGTCCCACAATTTGGTCCTCAAGTTCCCACCTAGGAAAGGGGGTTGCAAGAAAAAACAACAACAGGGTTGGTTCAAAATTACACCCTAATTGGAAGGGAAGTTAGCCTTCTATAGAAACTCAACCTCACTTGTTAAGGTCCCACACTTGGAGGTTGTTTTCATATTTCACAAGGTTGCTCGGGGATCAGATGCCAAGCAAGGGTGCAAACTTTTGTAACAATAATTTTTGGCATGTCAGGTGGGACAAGTCTCAAAATCATTCAAAACCTACTAGTTGGATGGTGTATTTAACAAAGAATTTCAATGCTCATGCTAAGAATTCAATGCTTCTCTTAGCATCTCATCCTTCAAGAGGCCCATTTTCAACCACTTGGTGACTCCACTCTCACATCTTGGTTCTTAGACCAAACCTTCTACGATTGGTGCCCACAATTCACACAAGGGAATCTTCTAGAGGTAATTTTCAGTTTACTCAACTCTCATTTTCAAGTTCTAAAGGAAGGAGAAGTAGACTCTTACTATCTCCAGCTAGGGGTATAGAAGTAGGTACTCTATCCCTAGGTCTCTTTCTACCCCTCTAGTTGTCAGACCACCACAACCTAGGGTCTCATATACTCATTTGAATAGACCTTAATACATACGAATATCCCTACAAATCATATTTTTTCTACCTTCAATGTGTTAGTCCTCTCATATTAGCTCAAAGGCATGATATACCAGTGGTTGCATTAAAAAAGTCTACAAGATTTTATTGGTGATATCTATATTTCCCTTGTAGCACACATCCAATAGGTTTCAAATATCTTTAATATTCATAGAATCATAGAGGATGATGTTGATGTGTGACTTTTGACATCATCACTAAAAGGAAAATCCTTGTGTGGTATAGAGGATTACCACACAACTCTATCCATAATTAGGATGAGTTAGGTAAAAAATATGCAAGCACTTTGAAGACAAGAGTGATCATTTGTCACTAGTAGAGAAATTGACCACAATCAAATATCACCTCATGAATTCATTGTATATTTCAACTATAGGTTTCAAAAAAACATGGGATAGAATTCCTACTTTAGTGAATTCATCTCCTAGTTATGCATTCTTGTATTATCTCAAAGCTCTTAACTATAAAATAGCCCAAACAATACAAAATAGTGGGTGGAGATACTCTACTAGTTGCATATGGAATAGTCATAAGGGCTGAAATTTGTTTAATACATGTTGGGAAACTAGCTCCTAGGCCTCTAATGCCTCTATTCCTAGATATTCCTACTTAAAAACCCACCATGGATCCTATTCTGGTTGTATCTACAAGCCTACCTCTCATAAATGATCCACTAATGTCCACATCTTCCAATGAGTTGTAGGAGCTAAAGGCTCTTATGGGAAAGCAAGATAATCTGATATAAAACCTTGATAATGAGATTGTGATACTTAAAAGACAACAAACTCAAAGTAGTAGGTTTTATCAAACACCAAATAATAACTATCAACTAAACAGGCCACCCCCTCAAGGAAGAAATTCATAAAACTATGTTAAACCCTTGAATAATGTACACTCTTCAATTGCAAATGGTTTAAATATACTTGTTCCAATGCAAAACAATCTTGCTCATGATCAAGATTAATGTCAAGCTTTGCAATCAACCTCATGATTAGATTGTGTGCCTAGGTGGAGGGTTTTCTCAAGCTATGTTGTTCAAGAAGAGCCAACAACTTCAAGAAAACAATATGATACAAATCGGTCTAATTTTGGATATGAAGCCCATATGTAAGGAGATTCTACTTTTGCGAATTGGCAAGAGGTAGAATTTTGAGGTATGAATCAAACAAATAGTGATGTTGTGGCACATAAAACAAGAAGTAAAAAGAGAGCAATATAAATTATTTCACTCTCTATGAAAGATCGGGCTTTAACATCACATACAACCACACATACCACTATCCTAAGTACACCAAACATAGAAGTTGCTCCATATCCAAATTAGAGTATAAATCTGAGAAACAAGAAGCAAGAGGAGCCTAAAGTTATTCCTATATGATAACCAAACCTTGTTGTTGGTAAGAGCTCTATAAAATTAGCAAATGTTCCCTTCAACACAGTGGACCAAATAAACAAGACTAGTATCAATGTATCTATTTGATATTTTCCAAAACCATAATTAGCCCATCATAGATAGCTGATCTGAGACACCTTCATCATGGACTAGAACTTTTTCATACATGGGTTAACATGTAATGTTTGCTGGAAATTAGTTTCCAACATGTCATGTTACCCAACATTGGCAGCCACCACAACTTTTTATCCTCCCTAAAGATTAAACCCTAAACCTATCATCTTTTGCGCCATAGTCTTTTGCCCATGTTATAATATTTGTTGACTGACTATCCCCGTCATTTCACTTATGGTTGCCGGCTGGATTCCCCTTTTGCCATCAATTTACCAGTCCTATCTTCCAACTCACCTATCATTTTGGTTCTTTCTTAAGCCTTTAGTATTTATCCTCTAAGCATCTCTATCCAAATCAACGACCCACATACACGCACGCTTGCACAATTAATTTCAAGATGCTCACCAGGCTAAGCACACAAGGTTGTAGTCAAGGGTCAACATTTCTGCTTTAATCTTGAGCATCTTTGATCGGATCAATGGTGCATATTTGCACGCATTTTCTTGATTAAGTCAACAAGCTCACCAAAGCTAAGCGTGTAACTATGAAGTCAACTGGTGAAATGTGACTCCACTATGGTTGTCATTTTATGCAAACAAACCAACTCCTCTTTTTCCAAATGGATCAAGTTATCTCAATTCTTAGACGGCATGGGGTTGGTGGCCCCAGTTCTATTTCATCATAAGGCTCATGCATCTTGATCTTTACCTAAGACCCTTATTCATGTGCGCTTGCACAATTATTTCAAGATCCACGTTCATGTCAAATCTGCAATAACACCAATCATTTGATCTAATCTGGAGAATCTTCATCAATGGTTTCATTTTAAACTTGCATTGGGGAGATTTTGTGGCTGATATTCATCGGATTGCACGCACATATTCTTCATTAATGGTCTACATTTAAACTGGTGACCTAGATTCAATTCCTAATTTAGTCATGACATGTTTGTCGTGGCACGAATAGAGGTCTAAAAATTTAACTCTCCAGCCGCCTCGTCAACTCTTCCTGCAGATCTCTCCACTCTAAGTGGCACCTTAATTACTCCTGCTCCCTACACACAACTCTGCATACTCATTCATTGTACGTAGATGAATTTTGCCCCATTAGTGATCACTCTAGATACTGTCTTTGATTGTAGAGTTGTACTCAAGGGATTTTGGTTCCTTCTTCCCATTTGTAGGTGCATTCATTTGGCCATCTCCTATCATTTTAGAGATCGAGATACACTCTAAGGATTATATTTCGGTCTGATTTGTATAATATGTTGTCTTGCAACTTTACCCTAGTTAGGGTTTGAACTCAACCTTATAATCAAAGTTATGTTGGCTCCTTAAAAATAAATATTTTATCATAGTTTTAGATCTTCTTTATATTTCCTTTACAAATTTCTTTTCTCCTTAATTGTAAACTTTTCCTTGTCTGATATTAGTGAAACTTCTTATTTTGCCTCTTTCCAAATTTAAATGTTTTGTGTATTACTTGCCTTATTATTTGGTGTGTTTCATATGTGCTTCCAAGTTGTATGTTTGTTCTGATATGTTTCAATAGATTCTATTTGTGAATGTCTAGTTTCTCACCAAATCTTTTAAGGTCTAACCTTCATACTATTTTTGGGAGTTGATGAACATGGAAAATTGTGCAATCTTGGGTAGCTCCATTGATGTCTAACGTTGTTTTTGATTGAGGTAACAACAGGTTTTGAAGGGGACCCGAAACCCTTTACAAGCTAGAAGAAAGAGATCAAGTTTTGATGTCTAGTGTTATTACATATAGAAGGAGATCAATGTTTCAATCTGGTGCATCACCTCCCCTTTACTTCCCTACATTCTCCCTTTTCTTTTCCTTGAAAGTTGACAGGTTAGGTTAGTAGTAGATTTTTTGGTGTTAAGTTATTTTAACACAACATGTTGACTTGTTAAACACAATGGATTTTTGTGGTTTAACATAGGTATATCCATTTCATTGCAAGATAACATTCATTTAAACTGTAATTATAATTAACATGGATAAATTGCATAATCATAACTATCTAGAGTTTTGTCATTAAGGAGGTAGTTTAGAAATAAGTTCAACCATAATACTAAGTTCACCTAAACATCAGTGAATACCCAATAACCAATTCTTAAACCCGTTAAACCAATACTAGACATAGAACAAGGACAACTAAATGTAGAAACTATTGACAAAATGGGGCCATTCCTTGGACTCATCATTTCCCCCCAACCTAGCTTCTTGTTGGTCCTACAACAAGTGAAAAGTTTCCAAATGTAGCATTAATCCTATAATCACAAAGAGTAACCTAGCATGTTCCTCCATGAGATAAGATCCAATAGAATCCTTTAGCCTTTTACAATCTTTCCCACCTGGCATTTTTTGCATCTTCATTGTAAGCATTTTTGTTGTCCTTGCAACTTGGTAGTGACAATAACAATATCGTTGGTTGGAAGATAAGGGGAAAACAATAATTTTGTTTTTTCCTTCCCAATTGAATATACCTGGGTTCCCTCTGAATAGATGCATGATAATTTGATAGTGAATGAGGCTCAACTTTCTTTAGTTCATAAGTCAAACTATTCCACCATTGTACTAGATGTCTAATTACAATTTTTCCTTCAAACCTAGTCATTCATTCATATTCCCAAAATGCCTCTTCTCTTAAAGATAGAATTATCTCCCTATAGCCATCATTCCATAGAAGCTTTTTCCAATTATAATATAGGACCCTAGTTTTTTGGGCCTTGACCCTCAATGGCAATGGGATGTTAAGTTATCTTTCTCTATATGCTCTAGATTGCTCACCCCAATTGATTTCATTGTTAATCCAAGACATCAGAGCCCTCAAATGGATGTCCCTAATATAGAGTAGGGGATTCCACTTAGTATCTTGCAAACTGACATAGTTGTGAAGATAAAATTCACAAATAAATTTTCTTATGGTTGTAGGATAAGATTGATACACCTAGTAAAACTCTTGGGGTGTTTCTAAGGAAGGAACCATAGTTACTATTGTGTCAACCTTATTATTCAAAAAAATAATTTCTTTCTTTTGTCCATCAATGATTTTCTGCATCTTTACTTTATTTAACTCTCATTCACTATGCTTATACAACATGTCTTTGTAACTAAAGCTACAACATGACACGTGAGAGAAGAAGGAGGTTTTTGCTTTGATATCCTTTTTATCTTACCTTCCCCACTTGTGCTTGGTACTTATTCTCCCAATAAGATCATTAAGACTTGGCCAACCTTAGTAATCTCCTAGCTAATCCTCTTCCGTAAAAAAACTTCGTTCTTCTTGAGGAAATTATCCTCCCACTCCTTTCTCTTTAGATTCACCTCCCTCTTCAAACACATTTTCTTGTTCAATAGGTATGGGAGGTGATGAACCTTCCCTTAATGTACTGCTAGGAGATGGTGAGTTTTCTCTTAGAGGATTGTGAGAAGGTAGTTCTTCTTCTTGAGAGGAGGATTTTGATAACTCTACATGCACATTGTCACTAGACTGACTAGGTTGTGTTGTCTTTCTTGGTTTTCCTCTAAGAAGGCAGATTCTCCTTTGTGGTGTTTCCTCTACATCCCTAGGAGGTTTAGGTTTACTTTATTTTTTGGTTGATGTTTCAGCCTGCATAATAGCTACATGAGCATCTCTCTTCTCAATTTTTTTTGTTTCTTTGGATTAGAGGAAGTCTATTCACTTTCTTTCTTTTCTACTTTCTCTCCCCTAATTTCAACATCTTTAGCTTTCCCATTTTCCCTCCTAACAACATTCCAAGTTCTAATGGGGCTTTGCATAGATGTGTCAATTCTAGGGTCTGTTGAGGGATTATCACCAGTACTAGTGGGTGAAGGTTCAATCAAATTTTTCTTAGTCATAGGAGACTCTACAGTAGGGGATACCTAGATGATGAGGCCACATTATTAATTTTAACAACCCCATTTGGTCTAAGAATTTTGTGGGTTAATGGATGGCCTCTTGGCCCCACATTGTCAATTTTAAACTTTTTAACTTTAAGAAACTCATCCTATGTCATGGGAGAAACATCACTTAAAGACTTTTCCACTAATACCTTAATCAAATAGTGATGTGTCATAGAATGTGGCCTACCATTTTGAGTCTCTACTACACTAATTGATATAAAATTATAAAGAACATTAGGCACATTCATTTTTCTTCCATACCACATATGACTTAAAAGTTTGAAATGAACTGAGTGTAGGCAAGACTGTCTCCCCTTAGGATGGATAAATTGAACCCTTGCACTGTGAGAATCCTTAGTTACAGGGTATTCCTCACCAACTATAGGTAATCCAGTTACCTTTGCAATTCATTCCTCTATAGAAATAACCTCCAATCCTTTTACTATCGCTTCTCCATTGGAAAAAGTTTGAGAAAATTCCATGGCTATCTCATCACTAAATGCATTCAACTTTTAAAAGTAGGCCATCCATCCAGAATTACTAAATTCTGGCTCACACAAAGGGTCTTGAAGTAGAACATCATGAATCATGGGTTCATGGCAAACTAATAGACCACCCACAGTGATATCTAAGCTCCAAAGCTGAGAATTTACGTAGACAACAATGTGAAATCCTCCTGAAATCAACAATTTTGGAAAAAGGAAACCCAATTCTCCCTTAACAGCCTTCTTGCAACCTTCCTACAATTCTTCTTCTATAACCAAGAACTTCTTTCTATAACCCTTGTTTCTCTATTTGTTTAACACAATCAATTCATTAAACACACATGGCTACAATACCTCAAAGAAAGACAATTAATGTTAAAATGGAGACAATAGGTAATATGATGACAAGTACAGAAGGATGAAAAAAAAGATTTCCTATGTGCAATAATTCACATCAATTTTGAAATAAAAAACAAATTAACTCATGAAGTGACATGGAAATGACATGTTGGCAAAAAAAACATTATCTCATTTGATAGGGGCATGACATGTAATTATACCTACATCCCCAACCTAAATAGTTGCATGTGCCCACACATGCAAAGATGAAAGTAAAAGGCTTAAAAGGTAACTATGCAATTTAATCATATTAATGAAGTTACAATTAAATAAATAAATTTGAACAAGTAATAAATACCCATAAATTGTGTGTACATACCTAGATTTGCTCCATAAATGTGCATTGAGTGATTGATGATGTCAAACAATAATTTTTAATAACCATCATGCAATAACTAGTACGAAAGAATAATGATTGGAAGTGAAAAGGTGGATGAGGTGGAAGACATGTAGAATGATACAAATATGAAAAAGTTATTGTGGAGAAATGTGTGCTCATAGGATGTGTGTGTATTTATTATGTTTGCATGCTGGTAGAGAACAAAAAAGAAGGTAGAACTTTAAGTTCCCCTAATTTTCTTGTAGGAACTTAAAAATCTCTAGGATATTTGAATTGCAGTAGGAACTTCTCTTTTGTAGCTATCTTATGATATAACCTTAACCTATGAACATTCACTAATAGTTTAAATTTTATAGGATCAATGGCTGAGAGCTACACAACACCATTTTAAAAGACTTTTGTGATTTCATAGGGTCTGAACCAATGAGTTTGTAGTTTCCCCATATTGTCTTTGTACCCAAAATCATACAAAAGTGCCTAATCACTAGCTTGGAATTTATTTTCTTTAGCTTATCATTCCATTTCATATGTTGACTACACTATTTCTATTTGATGTAGGTTTGATTTGCTAAGTCCATCCAAGGTATTTAGATGTAGGATCCTTTCTTTCTATGTTGTATATAGATCCATATCCAATTCTAGTGTTGTTCTAAGTGTTTTGTGTTCAAATTCAATACGCATAATAGTTGTTTTTCCGTACAACATCTCAAATGATTTAAAATTAGTGGTCACTTTCAATGTGGTCCTGTAGGCCCAAATTGCTTCAGGAAATCTATTTTCCCAATCCTTCCTATGGATTACCATTGTCTTGGTTAATATGGACTCAATCTCTCTATTTATAATTTTAGCCTATCCATTTTCATGTAGACGATAAGGATTGGATTTTCTATGCCTTGTATTGTACTCATTGACTAGGGATGTGATCAAACTTGAAGTGAATTATGAACCTTGATCAGTCACAATCTCCCTTGGAACCCCATAGTGGGTAAAAAATTCCTCATAAAGGAACTCTGCAACTTTTTTGTCCTCGACATGTTTCATTGATTTGATCTCAACCCACTTAGTTACATAGTTAGTACACACCAAGACATATGGTTTTTCATTGAAAGGAAGATCTATAGGTCCAACAAAGTCCAATCTCCATTTTTCAAATGGTGTAGAAATCACTTGTGGGTATAGTGGCATCTCATCTAATTTAGTAGGTCTACCCATCCTTTGACATTTGTCACATTACCTAGTATACTTTGATGTATCTCTATATAGAGTAGGCCAATAGTACACTATATTCGAGATCTCCATTGTTGTCCTTTTGGCTGAAAAATTCCATCCACATGGTTCATCATGACATGTGTGCAAGATATCATAGGTTTCAATTCCTTAATACACTTCCTCATGACTTGGTCAAGACCTATATAGAAAAAAACTACCAACTATCCAAGAAAAAATGAAACTCTTTTCAATAAGCAACCTTTTCTCATTTGGAGAGAAATGAGTAGGGATTCTATTAGCAAATATATAATTATCTATATCTGCATACCAAGGTGTATGAATAGAAATATAAAACAAATGGTCATTTGGAAAGGAATCATCAATAATCTCATAATTTTCCTTAGTTTGCAGCCTAGAAAGAAAATCGGCCACTACATTTTCTTTACCTGGCTTATCAATGATGGTAATGTCAAAACCTTGCATCAAAAGTAACCATCTAGCCAATCTAATTATTATTGTAGGCTTTTTCATAAGGTAATTAATGGCTACATGATCTATGTGTACAAAAAAATGGTAACTAGTGATGTAGTGTATGAATTTTTTAAGGGCATAAATTACTGCTAACAATTATTTTTCTGTGACAATATAATTCAACTCTTGCACTTATAGTTTTTTGTTGATGAAATAAATGGTATTTTCCATAGTAGCTTCTTTTTGGCCCAAAACTTCTCCAATGGCATGGTCTAATGCATCTGTGTGAATATGAAAAGGTATTGACTAGTTAGGTCCTCGAAGGAAAGATGCTTGAGTAAGAAGTGTCTTAAGCTATAGGAAATATTCTTCACATGTTGATGTCCACTCAAAGTTTGCGTCTCTAGTTAAAAAAGTATATAATGATCCTACCATTTTTCCATCTTTGAGAATATTAATCATAGTTGGGGTTTTAATTAGCCTGTCTCTAGATGACATCGTGTGTTTGATATGTTTTGGAACTCTCGTGTGGAACCTAAATTTTTTTGTTTTAGATTGATTTTGATCCTTAAGAAGCTTGTTTTGGGATCTTGTTTAACCTCTATTGGTATTGAACCTATGATTTTATCTGTGTGTGGTTGTTATGAATCTTTTGAGAATCTTTTTTTTTAATGTAAATTTTCTTCCAGAGTTTGGTCTTTATTCCTTGGAAACCCTGTTATATGGAATAGTAGACCTGGTTGTCTTGGCAAGAAGTCTTAGCTAGTTTTGATGTGCCTTTTGGTCTTTCTCTTAATTTATTTTGGTTTTCTCTCACTTTTGAGATTTTATGGTTTCTCTAGAAGAAGAGGAATGAATATATTTTCCAACAAAAGATGACGGTGCTTACCGAGTTTACTTGTAAACTCACCCATTTTCATATTATGTCTCAAGTGTTTGCAGTTTTAGATATTCCAAAGGATAGATTCATGATCCTGGTGCGGGAAGGGGCCATGATAATATATAAAGAAGCCATTTTATTGGCCAATTACTTTGACAATTATGCTGATGAGATGAACAAGGAAGAATTGGAAAGTCTAAATATATTTGTCAAAGAGAAAGGTATTGACATTGAAAAGGAGAACTTGCTGATCAGAATGAATCAAGAGGACAAAGAAATGAATTGGGAAGATGCAACAAACATCCTAGCTATTGTGGATCCACCTATTGGGGCCTTTGAATGTGACAAGGTCGAATGCAGTAATAACATAATAGGGCAATGGGACTAGCTTTTGTAGTAATGTATTCCTTTTTTAGCATATAGTGAATTGTATCTATGTATATGGGTTTTTTTTTATGTAATTTTGTAAAGGGAGGGGTTAGTATCTTTATCAAACACTGATTATAATACTTTTGTAACAATATTTCATTCTATCTTTATAAAATATTTTAATAGAAAAAAAATCCTTGATAAACCTCCTATAATAATCTACATGTCCCAAAAATCTTCTTACGTCCTTTTGTTTAGTAGGGATAGGAATATTAAGAATAGCCTTGGTTTTTGTTGGATCAACTTGAATACCAACTTGAGAAATATAGTGTCCCAACACCACCCCTTCCTACATGATCATGAAACACTTCTCACTATTCAAAGATAGATTGTGATATTTACACCTATGTAGTACCTTTCCTAAATTACTTAATGCTTCCTCAAAGGTATTTCCATTTTTAGTAAAGTCATCCATATAGAATTTCCATGAAATCATGTAAAATATTTGAGAATATATTAATGAATGCTCTTTGGAAAGTGGTTGGAGAATTGCACAAGCGAAATGGGAGAGAAAAATAAGCATAGATTCCCCATGGGAAAGTTAAGGTGGTCTTTTCCTAATCTTCTAGTGTAATTTTGATTTGGTTGTATCCATTAAAACCATCTAGGAATGATAAATATTTCTTCCTTGCTAGAGAGTCTAAGACTTGGTCTATAAAGGGAAGGGGAAAATGGTCCTTTTTGGTTCCAGTATTCAACTCCCTATAATCTACACATACCCTCCACTTTCCACCTTTATTAGGAACTATTACAAGGGGTGACACTCATTAGCTATCGAAGATGGGATAAATAAACCCAACATCTAGCAATTTATGTAATTCTCCTTTGACTGTCTCTCTCAGTGCATGGTTAATTCTTCTTCATGACTATCTTACTGGCATACTATTCTCCTTGATATAGATTCTACGAGTGCACAACTTAGGATCCAAACCCTTCATATCATTATAATCCTAAACAAATTATTTCTTGTGAGACTAAATCAATTTTATCAAATAAATTTTTTATTCTTGAGTGAGCTTGTTATTGATGTTCAAAAATTGACCTAGTGAGACCTCAACTTGCTTAGTTAACTCCATCATGGATGCCTCAGTGAGGTATGGAATTTTCACTTCATGTGGAAACAAGGTATGCAACATATCTATGGTTGTAGGAAAGTTTTATGAACTAGGTGTAGGGAGGATGCTTTGAAATGAACATACCCGATGTGATGAACAACCAAAAGGTTTCTCATTCACTCCATAATAATTATGAAGAATTTTGTTGAGTACTTAATCCTCTTCTTGAATTTGTAGGAAGGGATCCCTATCTATAATCATGAGCTTCACAACTGATTTAACTTCCTATGCTTCTTCCCCTATATTTGACCATACTGGTTGTATTAAATCAGCTTGAGGTTGTGCTGGTGGATAAAGATAAAGTTTCTTTATAGCTACACCATCTCAAATAGTCATGTATCCTGATCTACATCCTATATATGCATCATCTATAGATAACCAATCCCTTCATAAAATGATGGGATATCCTCTCAATGTGGCCTTAGGAGATAGTATCATAAAATCAATTGGGTATTCCCAAGAATCCAAGGTGACAACTAGATCCTCTACCATTCCATTAGGCTTAACAATAGAACTATTAGCTAACTATAGGATAATAGGTGTAGCAGAGATTGGTGATCTAGAGATGTTGCATGACATCTTTTTTTATTACATTAATAGTTGTCCCTAAATCAATTAAGGTATTTTAAACTTGAATACCATTAATGATAACCCAACTATAGGATTACCAGGACCAAAATATTTGGGTACTATCACCTTTCCAAGCCTAATGTCTACTAACTAATCTAGGACATGCATAGTTTGAGAATATTTCTTCTTTCTCCCTAGTTTCTTTAGACTAGCTTCCTTAATGGATTTACCATAAATAGGGACATATTTTATAGCTTATAAGAGAGGTATCTTGAAACATATATGATTCAGTTGGTCTATAATATCAAAGGTTGAATTCTCTTTTGGTTTGGGTATTTCTTCTAATTTGTGAGGAAATGGAGGAATTACATGTGATTGTTTTGGAACCTTAGTTTCTCTCATAAAATTTTGTCAGACAAGTGAAGAAAGTGTACCCTCCTATTCTAATTCTTCCATAGGCATCTCAATTATAACTGGTGGAGCTAGTACTGGAAAATTTATTCCAGACCTAAGGTGTATATCACTTATATTTACAACATATGCAAGGTATTGTTTAGGATCTATAGAATAGTCAGTCTACTATTGTGGCATTTTGTTAGGATTAGGAATAGGTTGTGCAGGTAACTGAGTAGGCTTAGGGGAATTAGAATTGGTTTTAGGAGGTGGCATTAAGGTTGGTTTCTAAGGCTAATGAAGATAGCTAGCTGGTTGATTTGACCATTGTTGACCTCCTCTCCATTGTGAAGTTTGATGCCAATTACCTTGAGGAGGCTTCCATGAACCTTGATATTATGGCCAATTTCCTTGAGGTTGTTGCTGATTCCCTTGAGAAGGTTATCACTGGGGTGTAGGATTCTAATAATTTGGCTAGGAATTATAAGGATTAGTCCAAAGGTAAGGTGGATAACCTCAAAATTTTGCATTGTATGGTGGTTTCCATTGATTATTATATGCATTTGAATAAGGACCACTAAAAATTAAGGGGTATTGTGGCATACCATGTGTTGGAGCCCATGGCTTCCTTTGAGAAATGAAGAAAATCTAGTCATCATCTCACTCTACTAGCTTTGATTTATTAGGAATATACTTACTTTATATGTTAGCCACCATCTTGCATCGATAATCCTTCTTCTTTTTTCTATAGTGGGGGGCAATAATCTGCTAGCATTTCCTTTGTGTTCTCATGCTTCTTCTTGGCTTTTGTTGCATCCAACTAGGTATCCATATTGTTGATGATGTCTTGCTTGAAGTCTAACAATGGGTGTGTAATTTCTGTCCTTGAAACTCCATTGGTAGATGACTTTCCCAAAGCAAGTGGATAACCTCTTTCATTCTTGAAAACTTCTCTAGAGTAATTCAAGGATATTTTCTTGAGATCATCCCATATTCTTGAGTGATATTTGTTGGATATTGCTAATGCATGGGAGGTGATTGAGACATTTAATATGTTTAATCACTATTTGACTGAATGGGCACACATACTGTTGTCATCTATGTTTTGTCACTAATATCAACATATGTTTTTGTAAGGAGAACAGGTTGGTTATCATAGTGTATGGACACTATATGGATGTTTCTAATGCTGCAAAGATAGATGAGAGCTTAAGAAGGTATTGTGATCTTATATCCAAGATTCCATCATGTAATGTTTCATATTGGATGAGTTACAAATGTTTTGGTGAAGATTGGTCACTGGACTGTGACAATAAGAAATGCTAGAGTTAGTCTCTCTATTTCTGGTATATCTTCTAGATGATATGGATTCAAGGTATACGAGCTTGAGGGACAATATACAAGGTACTAAAGGATGTTCATTGGTCAACGCATGGTACAAAATTCTTGGTGGTGTCAATTGTGGCGTGTGTTCTGGAGGAAACCTATTTGGAAGCCGACTTGGGATATGTAGCATGTGTTTTGCTTGGCAAACATAAATTAAGGATGTTGGTCCTTAAATATTATAATGTAATAATTGTATACTTGTTTTAGATACCGTGTGTATCTTAGCAAGGGTTTATGTAATTATTTGTAATCAAGAAAGGCTTATGGGTCGACCTAATCATGAGAATTATAATAAGGTATAAAAGAAAGGTCTTTTCTTTGGAAAATATATGGATGGGAAAAAGGCGATGTAAAGAGGTTGTGAATTCTATGAGCTTGTGTCTTCTGTATATAGAACATAGGTTTATTGGTGGACTTTATTGGAATTGATCAAGCAAAGAAAGTTCCTTCCAAAAAACTCAAAATATTGTGTATTTCTTCATATACACTTGTGTTGTGAATATTGAGTTCTGAAGGTGGATTTAACCTTCTTTGGACAGTGAACCTTGGGCAGTGAGCCCTCCCTTTCTTTTTGACTCCTAAAAAGGTCTGTCCTCGAACAAGGAATGTGTACTGTAATGTTTCAATAAGCTCCTAATAGGGATAAATATTCTAACAAGGATACTATACTCTCAGTACATTATTTGTGGGTGCTAATTCCCACCAGGGTTTTTACCTTTAACAGGGTTTCCCAGAGACCAAAATATTGTGTTATTGTGTTGGCATTTCATTGTGTTCATTGGATCTAATATTGTTTCTACTCAAAGTTTAAAGTTTAATAATATTCCATAAAAATGATTCACCCCCCCCTTAGTTGTATTGTGGACTATTATTCCTAACAATTGGTATTAGAGCTTGTGGTCCTTAGAGAGAAAGCTTAACAACTTAAGGTGATCTTGGAGATGGAACTCTATAGGAAGGATGGTCCTAAATTTGATCCTGAAAACTTTGATAGTTGGAAGAACAAGATGCGAACTCATATGCTATGTTTGGGCATTGACTATTGGCTGATCACAAAGAATAAGGTGGCTATAAAGACTGAGAGTGATTTTCCATCAGATTCTAATGATGAAAAGAAGGTATTCACACACAACATAGTAGCAAGGGAAGCACTGATAAGCACACTATTTGAAGGTGAGTTTACTGAAGTTAAAGACTTATCTTCAGAATATGAGATTTGGAGATGATTAGAAGCATTATATGAAGGAGACAAGTATACCAAGAAAGCGAAGTTATAGAATTGGAAAACCAAGATAAAGAAGTTGCAAATGAAGGATGATGAAAGCATTAGGGCTTATGTTCAAAGGGTTACATAAGTTGTGGTTGGAATAATAAATTATGGACACACTTATGATGAAGAAGAAGTTATTGCGAAGATCCTTAGATCATTGACACTTGTATACAAGTTCAAGTCTATGTCTATTCAAGAGACTATACCCTTAACTCTAAATTTTACCAAAGAGATGTTGATTGCAAAGCTAACTACCTTTGAGGCTGTTGAAATGGGAGATTCGGTACCTAAAGTGGAATCTACATTCAAGGCATCTGCAAACAAGAAAATGTTTGAACTTCCGAGCAATTGCAGTGAAGACCTAAAAGAAGAGTTTGGTGAGTATGCTGAGGAATGGGAACAAATTATGGCAGAGGAAAGAAAAATGGATGAACTTGTCACAATTATTGCTAGAAGAGAAAAGATAGGTAAGGGAAAAATTGAAGGCAAGTTACCCTTGAAATGTTTTTCATGCAACAAGGTAGCTCATTTTGCATCTAGATGTCCTATAAGAGTTCCTAAGTACAAACCTAATTTTTCCAAGTTTAAAAAGGATAAAGAATGTTATTATTCTAGTGAAGGTATTTCTTATGATGATGATTTAGATTATGAAGAGATTGGATTTGTTGCTATTAGAGATGAACCAGTGCATGAAGAAAAGGCTTTAGTATCTCATGTTGACAAGAAAACTGAATGGATTATAGACAATGGTTGTTCACATCATATGATTGGAGATAGGAACAAGTTTGTTAAATTAGTGAAGTATGATGGTGGTGTTATGAGATTCAGAGAGAATCTTCCTAAATGTATCATATGAGTAGGATCTATTACTTTGGATGGAAAGACTAATACAGACAATGTGTTGCTTGTTGAAGGATTGAAACATAACTTTTTGAGTGTTGGACATCTAATGGATAAAGAGTTTCAATTAAGTTTTGTTAATGGTAAATGTTTTATCAGAAGTAAGGCAGGTAAGTTGATTGCAATTGGTACTAAATCTAGAGGTAATGTATTTGAATTAAATACATCTAGAGCCTCTTGTTTTGTTGCAAAGGTAGATGACAGTTGGTTATGGCATAGAATATTTTTTCATGTTAATTTTGATAACATTGTGAAAGCTCTGTATGGGTTGAAGCAAGCTCCAAGAGCTTTGTATGCAAGGTTAGACAAGTATCTACTTTGGCTTAGATTCAGAAAAGGTAATGCTAATAGTAATTTATACTTAAGAACTAGTGAAGATGGAATCCTGATAATAGAAGTCTTTGTTGATGATATTATCTTTGGAGGTAATGATGACCTATGTAAGAAATTCTCTAAGGAAATGGAAAGTGAATTTGAGATGTCCATGATAGGTGAAATGAAATTCTTTCTTGGACTACAAATAACTCAAAATGAGAATGGTATCTTTATTTCTTAGACTAAGTATCTCAAAGAAATGCTAAAGAAGTTTAGAATGGAAGACTATAAACCAATAGGAACACCAACGGTGACCCATAATAAGCAATCATGTAATGATGAGACTCAGTGTGTATTTTAGACCAAGTATAGGTCAATGGTTGGAGGATTACAATATCTGACTCATACCAGACCAGATATTGCTAATGTTGTTGGAATTGTGGCTAGATATCAGGCAGATCCAAAGGAGACACACCTAGTTGCTGTGAAAAGGATATTCAGATATCTCAAAGGGACAATTGAATATGTCCTATGGTATGATAAGAAAGATAGTTTTGAACTTCATGCTTATACTGACGATGATTGGGAAAGAAGCATTGATGAAAGAAAAAGTACTAGTGGTGGTGCATTTTTCCTGGAGAAAAAGTTGGTTTCTTGGCTAAGAAGCAAGATTGCATAGTACAATCTACTGTTGAATCAGAGTAAGTTGCTATTATTGTTAACTGCACTCAAATTGTTTGGATGAAACAAATGTTGAAGGACACAGGACTAACTTTTGATGAGGCCATGGTTATCCATTGTGATAACACCAGTATAGTGAATATGTCAAAGAATCTGGTGATGCACTCTAAGACCAAACATATTGCTATCAAATATCACTTCTTGAGAGACAAGGTGGCAGAGAAGGAAATAAAATTAGAATATATCAGTACAAAAGAGAAGATTTTAGACATCTTCACAAAGCCACTACCAAAAGATACCTTTGAATTTCTCAGAGGTATGCTGGGGGTTCAAGCCCCTCCTAGTCAGAATTAAATGATGCAGAGATGCATCAGTCTAAAGATTTTCAGAGCCTTATCATAATCTGGACTAGATGTAGGGATCTAATCCTTAGGGGGATTGATCGTGGAAGAAAGATGTTGGAAAGAAGTTGATGAATCATGGCACCCTTTGCCATTGTTGTCAAAGGGGGAGTGCTGCTATGATAAAATCCCTACTGTATGGGGAGATTGTTTGATTGTAGAACTT
>BSBK01005196.1:127500-260000 GCA_027943335.1 Chamaecyparis obtusa | reverse complement strand
ATACTTGTACCATCCTAAAAATTTAACACCCATGGTTATCCATGATGAAAAATGGCATGATCAATGGTAGACCACCAAATTACACATATATTAGAATAACACAAATCTGATTCTTAGATCAAATCTGATTTGTATAGCTCAAGAGGATGAAAGGGATACAAATACAAGATCTAACTAAGGGTTGGGATTTAGGGTATTCCTTATGTGAATAAGAATAAAAGAGGATTGCAATAGGTCTAGACTAAGGAAATGATGACTAATAGGATGTATTATTGGATCTGATGAAGGAATAAAGATGTACTCACCTTGAGGGTTAATTGAGGAAGAACTTTTAGATCTATAAAATCTCTATTAGACCATGTCAAAACTAGGAATAGGTCTAGATCTGACACCCTGAAGAATGAAGTTGTCTTCTATGAAAATATAAAGGCTATAGGAACATGTCAAACATGAGGTGACCTATACTGGTATAGGTCAAACTTGAGGTGACCTATACCTAAGAGGGCTAAATCTAGAGGTCTCAAAACTGCGACTGAAATTGCACTTCTAGATCTACACTTTTGGATCCAAAATTTTGGGAATCTACACCTGCACACAAGAAAATGGGAAATTATTTGGGGAAGGGGGCTTGCCTTGGTAAAACCCCTATTTAGGAGTTAACCTTGAATTGAAAAAAAGAAAATTCTATCATTTAATAGAGATTAAACAATAATGAAGTGTATCATACCATGTAGATGTAATTGTGCCTAGGATGTAATCAAGTAGGTTGATCTAATAGCCCTGAATCAACACAAAAACCAAAAGGAAATCATGTAAGATAAAACCTCATGTAGTATATTCTTGTGATTCACCTAAATGTTGAATGGAAGAAGAGAAGAATTGAATGAATGAATGTAGATCTCCTCCCTTGATGGCCAAATCCTTTGTTTGCTATGAAGAAATACGCTAGATCTAAGAAAGAGAATGAATGAATGCTTGATGGATGATGCATGACTTAAATAAATTATTTCTTACCTGAACTCCTTGAATGCACAATATCTTTCTTGGATATGGATTTCTTGCACTTGGTTTTATGAAGAATGAGTGTGTTGTTCTCAAATCCTGGATGTGAAAAGGAGAGGGAGAAGCCTCCTTTTATAGTGATTTCAAGGTCCAAATTCATGAAGACCGACTCCATTGGGTGGGAAAAGAAAAATAATTTTCACCAAGCCCCAAAACCTACCAAAATTAATGCTTCACGGTATAGGTCACCCCAAGAGTGACCTATACCTAGAAGGGTTAATTTTGGGGTAAGTTGTGTGGAGTTTCAAGAAGTATTTGAAATATTGATAGAAAATGGACATATAAGAAAAAAAATCAAGCGTGAAGGCTAAAATAGGGCCAAGCAATAAGACTAAGCCTTTTTTTCTCTTCAGCCCCTGACCAAAGAAATCTTTTTTGAATTTTCTCAATCAGGTCAACATACTTTCGAGGGATTTTGAAGAGACTACGAGCATACACTGGAAGGTTTTGTAGAGTTTCTTTGAGTAATTGGACTTTTCTAGCTTGTCTTAGAATGGCCCCTTTCTAGCTAGAAATTTTTTGATGAAATCTATCTACATGTTTATTCCAAAAGGAATCATCTAGTTTCAGACATAAAGGAAGACCAAAATAGGAAGTAGGGAGTTTTCCTATTTTGCAACCAATAATAGCACAAATTTTCCTTGGCCCTACCTTTGGAGTGTGTTGGAGCTCAAAATCATAAATATGTTTTGAGTCCATATTTGAAAAATTTGTCTAAGTGTCGGAATTGTGCCTTTGAAAAATAATTGTAAGAGCTTAGTTCGAGTGCATAGAAAATGGGGCCTGTTGATTTTCATGATGAGTCACTTGGATAGGGTGTTTTTCACCTATCATTTGACATTTGTAATAGGTTTGAGGTCCTATTTTTCAGTTTTGACATGTTTTAGAAGTGGCTATTTGAAGGTGTTCCTGAAAATCTGCATTTTATGCCTATCCAAAATTTCACTAAGTATCCCACTTCGGAAGAGTGCATCTAATGCCTAGTGAATGTTCATAAAATATAGGTTGTTGCATCATGCTATAGGCATGAGAGAGAGTGTCCATGTCCGCTTTTAGCCCCCAATGAGCCTGTTTGAGAACTTTTCCAAAGCCATTCCATTTGTCGATTGTTAAGTGTCTCTGCGTGTGTGTAGTCAAGTTTTCTGAATGGCCTACTTTGAGGCTTTGCAGTTTGCACCTGATTCAAGGTCAAGTATAATTGAGAATTTTCCTGCATTGTAAACCTGGAAGTGACCCTTCCTTAAGATTTTTAGATCTTTTCCAATTCATCCGGTCACTTTCCTAAGCCTATTCTAAATCAGATTTCTGCATATTTCATTGTTTCAAATCTAGAATAATTCTAATGTGCTGACTTTGGCATTTGATTGTAGTCGGCCTTTTGAATTTCTAAGAGAGCTAGTTGTGGATTCATTGTCCTCATATGGGAGTAAATCAGTATCCAAGATTCCAGATCTTGGAGGTTTCAATTAGTAAGTTTTCAGACCTAGTTCTGGAGGTGACTTATGTAGATTTGGTAGTGCAGACTCAATCAATGTTTCAGAAAACCCAAGTTTGGTCATTAATATCTTTTGGTTCTAATCTTTCTGAGCGATCTTCTTTGGCAAGCATACTTACATGTTGGAATTCAATGTGAGTTTTTGATGGCATGTTTTGGTGAGGTCTTTGGGTCAGTATTCAAAGCTGCTTTCAGAGGTCAGTTAAAGTTATTTGGCAGTCTTGCAAAGGTGTTAAGGAATGCATTGTGTGCTTAAAATTTTGATAAACCTTGGTTCTGAGCTCATCTCGAGGCAACATTTTGGTAAATAAAAGGTAATTTAGGGTTTAAAGCATTGGTCCTTTTGCCGATCTTTGTGAATTGTCACTATTTTAAAAGTGCAAAGTCCATTTAGTCTAGAGTGCTTTCAAGCTTTAAATGCCTTATTTTCTTTCGAGAAATGTGTGCATTCATATTTTCCTAGGGAGTTGAAAAGTGCTATATTTTATCTCTTCAAATTTGTCAATGGTGCTATGTGTGCACTTGTTCTAATGGTGTGCACACTAAATGGGGTTGCTAGATGAAGTTAAAAATAAACTAAGGCATCACACCAAGTGAAGAAGGAAGCACACAATCTGAATGGAATGTGTGCAATACCAGATATTTTTGAATGTGACAGAGCCTAGGAAAGTGACTGGATTAATAAGAAATATATGTCATTTGATGATTTGACCAATAATTTTTATGCTGAAGATATAACTAGTAGTGACTGGAATTCAGAGATTATGAACATAGACAGTCAAAAAGTGCTAGTTGAAAACACAACTAAAGTGGCCTGGAAGGTGATTGGAATAGTAAGCAATCTATGGTTACTGAACCTTTTGATTTGAGGCATTCTTGGGAACATCGTAAACACAATATGGAGTTAAGTAGTGAATAGAACCAGCGCATGAAATCAATTGCACACAATGATGTGGAGTGTGCGCACCCAAAAAAAAATAAAGGAATGCAAAGGACCTTCACTTTTCAACATGCCAACATTTCCACCGTCACCAAGAAAAGCCAATGTTTTAAACCAAAAGGGGTGAAAGGTAATTAAAAATAAAAATAAAGGGAAATGAATGCATTGTTGGTGTGTGAGCATGTGAATGGAGTATGAAGGCAAAAAGATAGTGTTTGCAACTAAGGAGAGGTTGCAAATTGGATGAATGTGTAAGGCATTGCCACTAAAAGGGGCATTGGCTTGTAGCCAAAGACAGAGGGGGCACATGCCAATTGAGGACATTGGCTTGCAACCAAGACAAAGAAAAGGAATGTGTAAGTCAGAAAATGGCTTGGTGCATACTAGTATAAAGAGAAAACAAAAGCCAAAGAAGGGTGCGCAGACATTTGCAAGGTGCGTGGGATTGAAAAGAGCCAACGTTTTAAAATTTTTTAGTAAGGGGTAGTGTGCACATGTGTGTGGGAGGAGTGCACATTGAATTTGGAGAATGCGTGAGCTAAATCAAGAGTGTGTGTGAGTGCTTGGAGAAGAGGCAAAGCCAACACTTGGAGAAGATGATGCCAGACAAGGAGAAGGCGTGCAAGGTCTGCAGGAAGAAACCAAAGGCAAGATACACATTTTCTTGAATGAGTGTGCATGTTTAACCAAGGGTATGTGCACAACAAAGTGGAAGGAAATAAAGATAAAATGCAGTGAATGTTATGAGGCTGCATGTGCCAAAGGATGGGGCACGTGCCAAGACAAATACCATTAGAGACAATAGAATTTGCTGGTGTGCCCTTAGCATAGTGATGCATGTGAATGTAAAGGCTAAATACGTATGGAATGGGGTGTGTGCTAGAGCATAGAAGGCATCTAATTAAAACTAAGGACCAACATACCAGTCAAAGACAAAGTAAGGCTGGTGCATTCCAACATTTATCCATAGGAAATGAACAAAGAAATAGAAGCTTGGCACGCGCAGGTAAGGAAGAAGAAATGAATGTGAAGGGGTGTGCATGTGGGTTTATCCCACATGCACCTCATTTTGGATTTTAGAGGTATTTAAATATACCAAGGCTTAGGTAATATGTAAAGTGAAAGAGAAAAGAGGTAGTGGCTGGCCTCTATCCTTGTGGGCTTGTGTTGGGAAGTGTGTCAACTGGGTGCTATGGAAAAGTTTTAATGAAATATTTAAAATGCTCACAAGTTTAGTCCCACATTGTTGGGGATTGGGAGGTTTGAGATGTTTAAATGAACCATCCCATACATGATAGTTTGAAGATGAAGTTGGAGGCTATGTAGGTACATGTGTTCTGGGTGTGCCTTGGGAAGCATGCTGATGGATTGATGACCACACAATTTTGTAGATAGCTGGCAGTGACTGGGAAATGAAGTGGACACATGGCAGCATGTCACACATTCACGCAATGAACCGATGGTTAAAGAAAACATTCAACAAATGGGAGCTACCAGTTAGTTAACTGTATTCGCGTGATTGCTGGATGCTAGTGGTTAGAGGCCAAACATTGGGAGATTGTGAGAATGCTCAGTCGTCCAATCAACAGATGAATTCATGGTTTGAAGAAACATTTGGAGATTCAAAGATAAAGCCTAGTCACCCAATCTCTAAATTGCTAGTAGTTAAGGTAAGACATCAAGAGAATAGGAGAATAAGGTAATTGTTTGATCTCCAAGTTTGACTGGGGTTAAAGATTTCATTCAGAGATTCAAATATTAGTGTATTCCATGGTTCTCTTGACAAACCCATGGTTAGGAGCTATATTCAGAGATCTAGAGAACAAGCCATTCCCCCAATCTCCAAATCAGAGGTCAAAGCCAGGATCAAGTCTTATAAACTAATCAGCTCATGACAAGTATCAAAATCTTGTGCCTTCTATGTAAAAAGTGCAGGATTTTAAAGTGAAATGTAAATTTAAAAGGATTCAATAGTCTCTCCATAGTTTCAAAATGAATTTTATTTTAAATAGATTGAGACATTCACGAGAATATTTTCCAAAGACACAATGTGATCATTTTTCAAAGCAATAGGATAATCAAATTAGTTAAGGAGAAATGATTGTAGGTTGAGGCAGTTGAAGAAGATCAAATGGAGATCAAAATTGGAGGGGAATTTGGAGATATTTTATGCAAAGAATTGACAGCTGTCAGTTGGTTGTAACTGGCTTCATTCCCCTATATCTCAGATTTTCTTCATTATTACAGGGATGGTGGAATTAATACTATAGAGGTAGTATTCTAGCTTTTGAGCCCTTATTTTTGTGGTTTTCATGGTTTCTTAATTGTACTGAACCAGAGTTTTTTGAAAGAAAAACAATGGAATCCAAATCTTTTATTGGTGATGTCTTCATATGTGTTGCATTAAATTCTTGTATGTTAGTTTGTAGGCATTCTAATAGACTGGTTACAAGATGACCGTGAATCTGTGTTCTTAGTTTCTTTTGAAGGAGTAAATCTTTGGCACAATTCTAAGAATTTAACAATGTATGTGAATCTGATGTCTGGGTAGAGGAGTGAGAGAATGATTTGTAAGGCATTTCATTTAGGTTTTATTTGTTTAGAATCATAGAATTTCTTGGGATTTACTTTTATCTGACTTTGTTGCCAAATTGATAAGGCACTGGTCATTGCTTGTCATTGCACCTTTCACCATCAAATTTTAAAATCAATGAACATTTACTTTCTGTTGAAGGGCATGTAATGTTTACAATTTGTATTTGCAGAATACAATGCAGTTTAGTGATTCTTTGAAGAATGAATCATAGATTAGCCTGCCTGAGTCTTGAACTCAAAGAGAAGAAGGGTTTATCCTTGTCAGCTATGCTATTTTCCTAGTCCTTAGAACAGTTATGCAATAGGGATCTTGCATAAGATTGGTTGAGTGTTGACTCCCATTTCTTACAATTTTAAGAACTATCCACCTTTTAATTAAAACTAAGGACCAACATACCAGTCAAAGACAAAGTAAGGCTTGTGCATACTAGCATTTATCCATAGGAAATGAACAAAGAAATGGAAGCTTGGCATACACAGGTAAGGAAGAAGAAAAAAATGTGAAGGGGTGTGCATGTGGGTTTATCCTACATGCACACTATTTTGGATTTTAGGGGTATTTACATTCACCTTTGCTCAGGTAATATGTAAAGTGAAAGAGAAAAGAGGCAGTGGCTAGCATTTGCCCTTGTGGGCCTACATTGGGAAGCATGCCAACTGGGTATGATAGATAAATTTTAATGAAATGTTTAAAATACTCATAGGTTTAGTCCCACATTAGTGGGGATTGGGAGATTTGAGATGTTTAAATGACCCATTGCACACATGATAGTTTAAAGATGGACCTGGAGGCTATGCAGTGCATGTGTTCTGGAGGTGCCTAAGGAAGCGTGCCAACAGATTGATGAGCACATAATTTTATAGACAGCTGGTGGTGACTGGGTAGTGAAGTGGACACATGGCGGCATGTTTCCCATTCATGCAATGAACTGACAGTTAAAGAAAATGTTTAGCGAATGGGAGATGGTGGTTAGTTAACTGTGTTCATGTGATTGTTGGATTCTAGTGGTTAGAGGCCAAATATTAGGAGATTGCAAGAATTATCAGTCACCTAATCACCAAATGAATTCATAGTTTGAAGAAACATTTGGAGATTCAGAGATAAAGCCTAGTCGCCCAATCTCCAAATTGCTAGCGGTTAAGGTAAGACATCAAGAGAATAGGAGAATAATGAAGTTTCTTGATCTCCAAGTTTGACCAGAGTTAAAGATTTCATTCAGAGATTTAGATATTAGTGCATTCATTGGTTCTCTTAACAAACCCATGGTTAGGAGTTGTATTCAGAGATCTAGAGAATAAGCCATTTGTCCAATCTCCAAATCAGAGGTCAAAGCTAGGGTCAAGTCTTAGCAACTAATCAACTCATGAAAAGTGTCAAAATATGGTGCCTTCTATGTAAAAAGTGCAGGATTTTAAAGTGAAATATAAATTTAAAAGGATTCAATAGTCTTGTTAATCTCTATTGAGCATTTTAGGTTGTCATTAGTATCAAAGGACAGTAAACAAGTCAGTCAGTTATTTACATTGAGACAGTCGGTAACTAGAAGTAAGACAGAGCAGTCGGTAAAGCCTTATATCAAGCATCACATAGTTATACCGAGCACCAGCAACATTGACACCGACAATTAGTAAACACCGAGCATCACAGTGTACACCAAGCAGATTATACAGTGTTTACCGATGATCACAGTAAATGGCATAGTAATCTGAAATGGCACATTATTCTATGCAAATAGTTATAACATATCGTAAAATGGTTTACCAAGATCAAGGAGCATTTATTGTAAAAGATATTCATTAAATGCAATGATTATCTTATTTGTATTAGTTGATCTAGGTTATTTTGCACCGTAGATCTTAGGGTTATGATTTTGTTTTGTAACCTAATTTTTGTTTAAGCGGCAAAAATAGAACACTATATATTGTATATGTTCACACCATTTTATGGGGTTGTTGAACTGATATATATGAATCACGGAGCACTTGAAGAAATTGCCTATCTTCAAGACAATCAGTTTACCGAGCAGAATAGAGTACAAAAGTTTTCAGATTGAACAGAATCAGACAAGGCTACCGAGCATAACAGAGCAAAGAATCATCACAGATAAGGTGATATTTTGATAAGAACTTATAGATCTATTTTTAGATAAATTGAGTTGTCAACTAGCAAATAGTTACCTATTACTTTCTGACAATTGTGATAGAGTTTTTGTGAAATCTCTTAACAAAGTAGACTTAACAGTCTTTGCATAAATCTCTTAATCGAGTACACACTTCATACAGTGTTGTTAAATCCTATAACTAGGTAGATCTAGCTGATCTAATATGTTACTCCTAACAGGGTAAGATCACCAGAAGTGATAAAAAATTATAGCCTTAACAGGCAAACCTTTTCTATCTGCAGTAGTGAAGAATTTGTGGGTGTCATCCCCACTGCAGTTTTTACCTTCTAACAAGGATTTCTGCCTTACCAAAATACTTGTGTTATGTGATTGTCATATTGATTACTTTCTTAAGTTAACTAGATGATTGACTTATGCAATTAGATTCAAGTTATTTTGATCGGTTATCATAGTATTTAGTCATAGATTAGAAAGGTTTTGCAATTAAAGTTTTGAAGGCACTGATTCACCCCTCCCCTCTTAGTACCTATCTCTCCTAATTCCAAAAATTGGTATCAGAGCTCAGTTCTCTTGTTTAACAGCTTAACCACTGAAGGGAAAAGATCTAAGTCATGGAGAGATACAAGCTTGACAAGACTATTGAGAATCAGAAGATACAAATGCAGATGTTTGTGGAACAATACAAACAAGCCAAGGAAGAACTGAAGAAATTATTGGTCAAAAGAAAGAACCTTGCAATTTAGTAGAATGAAATAAGCTATCATGAAGAACCTATGGATGACATATTTGATCATATTGGATCAAGCTCTGCAAGCATCTCTGATGGATCTGAAAGCATAATCTCTGAGCTATCTGAAAAGAATCAGCATCTATCTAAGCAAGTGAGAGCACTTCAAATCGGTCATGAATCTCAAATGGTGAGAATGGTGGAAATCATGAACAATGGTAGACAAGTTGAACAAGACCAGAATATGGCTATTGAAGACCGAAGACTGATGACTGATCAACTTCAAGCAAAAGAAAGTGAAATCTAGAGACTCATTGATCGTCACTTCCAAGTATCAAATCAGATGATGACAGTCAATCAAGAAATGAACCGAGTAAATGGAGAATTATCAAGAAGACTTGAAGATGTAGCAACACTTAGAGAAGATAATGAAAGAATGAGAAATGAAATAAAAACACAAAAGCAACACAATGAGATGATGAAGATAGCCGAGGATAGCTCTAAAAAGATTGATGATTTTCTAACTAATCAGAGGAGATTCGGAAGCAAAACCGGTATAGGCTACACCAGTGAAGGAGAATCATCACAACAAGCTAAAGAAGTCAACAATAATCAAAGTCAAAAACCCAAAGTGTTGACATGTTACCACTATGGAAAACTAAGACATACATCTAATGTGTGCAGAAGCAAAGCACAAGGTAAACCTCCTGTCATTCCTAAGTTCAATGGATATTGCTATTACTGTGGTAAGTTTGGACATCCAGCTTATGAATGTAGAGAAAAGAAGAATGACATTGCTAATAACACTACTGAGGAGAAAATATGCTACACTTGTAATAAGTATGGACACACTGCAAGGGACTGTAAGGTGAAAATGAAGCAGGTCTGGACACCTAAAGAGAAACTACAACAAAAGCCATATCAACCGAAGAGACAAGGTAACTCATATGTTTGGGATTATAATACATGGACTAATTATACTACATGTGGTTGGTATGGACATATTGAAGCAAACTGTTACAGAAAGAGTCAGATTGGAAAATCAAGTAATTGGACAAATGCAGGAATGACATGTATGCACTGTCACAAGGTTGGTCATGTAAGCAAGAACTACAGAGACCAAGCACCTGATGAAAATCATATATTTGAGAGTGGCTATAACATTGCAGAAATTACAAAGTTAAGGAACACGATGTGGAAAAAGGCATCTAATGAGAATGCTGAGTCAAGTAACATTGTCGGTGAAACCTCATCCACTGGATTGGGTGACATCGGTACCTCCACTTAAGATGACAAAGGTATGTATGGAACTGACATTTTACATGATCATATTTTACATACAGTTCCTTATATGTAATGTACATATACCAAATCTACATGAATAAGATGCACTATGGTCAATACACTATTAGTTTGCAAATGACATCTAGTCGGTAAAAGGGGAAATATGAGTTGGTTACCCATCGGTAATCACTATACAAGGTTAACCAACAATAGTTCAAACTGATGAAGAAAATCTATGTTAACCAAGCTAAAGACTTTACTGAGATGACAGCCTTCTCGTACCAAAATTTAGGTCACACATTTAAAGCATCAAAGTTTGAGCGGGAATTTTAGAAAACCCTATATATACGCAAAAATAGAGTTCATTGTTACATCACAATTTTGAAGAAAGGGAATTTTACAGAGAAGAGTTTCAGCTAACAATTCTTAGAATAGATTTAAAGCAACTAGATCAAACTGATGACATTTCTTCGATGATAACAAGTAAGTTCATCTGCCTACCAAACATTGGTTATCTATTTGCTTGCTGAAAACCCTAGAAACAATTTATGGCATCGTCTTCGACCGCAAGCAAATCACAAAAAGTTGAGGAGGAAGTAGAATTAATTGTTAGGGCACACTTTATCGAGGAGAAATTCAAACCTCATCCTAAGGTCACAACACAAACGGATGATATGGATGCATTCTCTAGTATTCCCGATAAGGTTTTGTTAATAGAAGATGTTAGGGCTTACATTCACTACAAGATCGGTGAAGTATGTGACTTTGAGACTATAGCAGCTTATCAGCAAGTCTGTGGACCGGATGGTAAGATCAAACCCGAGCATAAGAAGATTGAGGAATCAAGGTTATGGTGTTTCACATGCTTCCCACAATCATTTCACAATGACTGGATATGAATCATGCTTAGCAGATTCCATGACGACAAATTTTGGCTAGACAAACCAATTGAGGTCACCAAGAAGATTATTAGTAGGGTTACTGGGTACCCAACAACTGACAAAGCCAAAGCATTTCAAAGTTTGTCTCATCCTGACATAGAAAAGAACATTGGAGCTCAATGGGATGGTAGGGCACTAAAGATTTCAACTATCAAAGATCCAGTGGTAAGATTTGCAGCTCATGTCATTGAGTACAAGATATTTCAATCAAGCAGACCGAATAGTGTACCCTGCAACGCCGTGGACATGGCTTACAAAATTGTGAAGAAAGATCACCAGGTTGATCTTGCTGAGCTACTACTACACCAATTGCATGACAACATGAAAACAATAAAAGAAAAGAAGTCCAATACATGTAAGTACGGATCACTGCTTGTATGTACATTCCTCTATTTAAAAAAATATGTACTAGGTATTGGAAAAGTTAACTGGGAATCAAACAGACCGATAACTACCCAAATTGGTTATATGATGAGAAGTCTAGGAGACAATGTGAACAAGGAGTTCCATGCATATTTCAAGGAATTTCAAAAAAGTTGCAAAAAGAAGAGCAACCACACCGACAAAGAAATACATCAAGAGAAAGAACAAGAAGGCAGCTGAACCACCGAAGAAAAAAAGGAAATACATAAGGAGTAAGGAAGACATAGAGGAGATTGATACTAAAAATGATCCTGATCAATTCCAGCTAGTTCATAATAGGGACAGTACCATAGAAGAAATAATTGAAGATATTATTGAGAATGGAAATCTTAATGATCCAGGCATAGGAAAATTCAACAATATGTCAATTGAGGACAAGACAAAGATAGAACATGCTATTGTTCAAATGATGATCAAGTTCAAAAGAGTACCGATGGAATTTGCATGTCAACTACCAAAGGAACTTGATGATAAAATAAGTGAAAGATGGGCTATTGCTTTAGATATAGAGAAAAGAAAAAGAGAATGCTCTCTAGGCCGTGCAACCACTCACTTTAGCTATGTTGAGGTAAGTGAATACATGAGAAGGTATCAACCTAGATTTTCAGTCAAGAATAGAGCTATGTAGATTATGGATGAAAATGTAGAGGATATGGATGTCGTATGTGACTCCCTATGGACATCAATTTTGAAAGTAGAAGAGAAAGCTGAACAGGAAGCATTCTTGAAACTGTCTAAAAAGAGACATAGTTCAAAAGGTAAAAGTATTTTCATTGATGATAATAAAGGCAAGAAAATAGAAGACACCGATATATCAGTTACCAAGGTAATTGATATTACCAAGCATAAGGAAGAAATCAAAGTTTCACAGGATGCACCAGATCAAGCTAAGATCCACTTGAAAAAGAAAACCGATGATGATGCACTTATTGAGGACATCACTAACAGTGATCCTGATGATAAGGATGATGAAGATGTAATAATCACATAATACAAAGATGAAATATTAAACACTGACAATGTGTGTACATCTCTACCGGGTGAACTTCCTGTACTTGCAGAGGCCGCTAAAATAATTTCACAAGTACAACCTGATGTCTCTCATCTTGAGCCAACCAAAGATACAATCGAGATTCAAGCACCTAAGCAACCTACCGATACAAATGAGCCTATCAAACTAGAGGCACCGTCTATAGAATAGGACACTAAAGAAACCATGTCAACCGAGGTGAACCAACCTGACACTACCACCGAGACTCCCACTCAATCCATCGAGGAGCAGAAGAAAGATGATATAGTGTCAACTGGTAAGAACACTCCAAGGAGTGAAGAAAAAGCTATTATTGTAAGTGAAAAGAAGTCACCTCTAGCCCTAAAGAAGAAAAAGAAGAAAGCCAAAGGGTCGGTCACCATTGATGAAGTTATTGTTATACCCGAATGTGACCCAAGAACTCTAAGCCCCGAGGAACTAAATCAGTATGGGGAGTTATGTTCGAGGAAAGAAGCACAAGAAAAATTGAGGCAAGAACAAAAATGTAAAAAAGTGTTAAATGATGTAAGGGATATTCTACAACAGATAGTACCGGAAATAAACATTGATGAGAATACTCCCATTTTAGATCAACTTGCCAACCTTGCCGACAGAATCAATGCCCCTGATATAGACACAGACAAAAGAATAGAAGAACGGGTAGAGTCAAAGATTCAACACAAATTGGCAGAAAGGATTAGCACTGAAGTGGCACTAAACAAGGTGAAATTATCTGAGGTCATTACCGAGGTAAAATCTATCACCCAGGTAATCTGTCAACTGCTAATAATGCTTTGTACTACAGACACCTTCACTGTAGAAATCAGTGAAAAGATAAGAGGTTTATAAGAAGAAATCAAGGTGAGTACACAAGTAGCTATCACCGAGCCAAATACTTTCTTAAAGCACATTAAATGAGTTCAGGAACTCCGGCGGCTGATAGCAAACTTAAGGAAACAGGAAGAGCACATCACCGATCAGGTCATAGAGTTACAGAAAAAACTCACTCCTTACCTGAAGATTTTTGAAACACATACTGTCAAAGCTGAGCAACTCGTGGCAACACCAAAGATTTCAGTGTTGGAAAATATCTTTGACATGCATGCACAAGTCGGTCTTGAGAAAATTGCTCTTACCAACTTGAAAGAGGAATGGGAAAACCTCTTGGAGTCTTTGAAGAAAACCCATTAGCACATTTTTGATAAGATGTAAGTATACATTACATATTTTTTTTGGTATTTGGCATTATTATCAAAAAGGGGGAAAACATGTATATGCCAAATAATATATTTTTGATATGTATATTACATAATATTGGGAGCATGCACCGAGGGGGAGTACTTTTGTACTTAGAAGTTTCTATAGTGTATATGTATATAGCGGAGATATAAGGGTTATATAGATACAGTTTGTCTATATACATTATGAAGTTTTGATACTAATGCCAAAGCGGGAGATTGTTAATCTCTATTGAGCATTTTAGGTTGTCATTAGTATCAAAGGACAGTAAATAGGTTAGTCGGTTATTTACATTGAGATAGTTGGTAACTAGAAGTAAGATAGAGTAGTCGGTAAAGCCTTATACCGAGCATCACACAGTTATACCGAGCACCAGCGACACTGACACCAATGGTCAGTAAACACTAAGCATTGTAGTGTACACCGAGCAGATTATACAATGTTTACCGATGATCATAGTAAATGACATAGTAATCTGAAATGGCACATTATTCTATGCAAACAATTATAACAGATCATAAAATGGTTTACCAAGATTGAGGAGCATTTATTGTAAAAGATATTCATTAAATGCAATGATTATCTTATTTGTATTAGTTGATGTAGGTTATTTTGCATCGTAGATCTTAGGGTTGTGATTTTCTTTTGTAACCTAATTTTTGTTTAAGCGGCAAAAAAAGAACACTATATATTGTATATGTTCACACCATTTTATGGGGTTGTTGAACTGATATATATGAATCACAGAGCACTTGAAGAGATTGCCTATCTTCAAGACAATTAGTTTACTGAGTAGAATAGAGTACAAAGGTTTTCAGATTGAATAGAATCAGACAAGGCTACTGAGCAGAACAAAGCAGAGAATTATCACAGATAAGGTGATATTTTGATAAGAACTTATAGATCTATTTTCAGACAAATTGAGTTGTCAACTAGCAGATAGTTACCTATTACTTTCTGACAATTGTGATAGAGTTTTTGTGAAATCTCTTAACAGAGTAGACTTAACAGTCTTTGTATAAATCTCTTAACCGAGTACACACTTCATATAGTGTTGTTAAATCTTATAACTAGGTAGATCTAGCTGATCTAATATGTTACTCCTAACAAGGTAAGCTCACTAGAAGTGAAAAAAACTTGTAGCCTTAATAGGAAAACCTTTTCTATCTGTAGTAGTGAAGAATTTGTGGGTGTCATCCCCACCACAGTTTTTACCTTCTAACAAGGGTTTCTACGTTACCAAAATACTTGTGTTATGTGATTGTCATATTGATTTCATATTTTTTACTTTCTTAAGTTAACTAGATGATTGACTTATGCAATTAGATTCAAGTTATTTTGATTGGTTATCATAGTATTCAATCATAGATCAGAAAGGTTTTGCAATTAAAGTTTTGAAGGCACTGATTCACCCCTCCCCTCTTAGTACCTATCTCTCCTAATTCCAACAAGTCTTTCCATAGTTTCAAAATGAATTTTATTTTAAATAGACTGAGACATTCATGAGAATATTTTCCAGAGACACAATGTGATCATTTTTCAAAGCAATGGGATAATCAAACCAATTAAGGAGAAATGATTGCAGGTTGAGGCAGTTGAAGAAGATCATAGTATTCAATCATAGATCAACAATGGAGACTTTAGATCAACATTTTTCTCCAGAAATAACACTTCCAAGTAATCTTTTATCAAAGTAAAAATAGTCCCTAAATAGGTGAACAAGTCACTAGTGAAAAGGGAAATTAATCTTGAAAGTTTGAGTCATATTTCTGGATAGAAGATGCAGTTATTGTAATGAGTATCAGAAATATGTTGTGGCTTAGTGAAGTCAGTGGTTGCATGATGTTGGATGAGAGTATTGTCAAGAGATCAAGCTATATTGTTTGTTCAAGATGTTGTTTCTAGATCTGAAAATTATCAGTCAGATTTAGAAAATTATAATAGATAACTTCATTTAATAAATCAAAGAATCCAACATAGTTGCATGCTGATGTTAAGATGTGCAATAGGAGAAATGAAATAAGAGTCTACATTGTCATACTACAAGAAATTTCTTGTAGCTTGTAGTTAACTTCCTATGGGTCTTGATTTTCAAGAATTCCAATATGCTGAAATGTTTTTAGAACTTGGTATGCCTGAATCAATCAGTTGGAATGCATCCCTTAGAAAGGAAACACTAGAAGATGTTAAAGAATGGATAGATTCATTTGTAGATGTTGAATCTAGTTGTGCTGAGGATTCTCAGTCTTGTAATGCTGATAGTGTTGGTTATTATGCTGATAATGAAATCTATGAATGTTAAGGAAGAGAAGATGAATATGCAGTTAATAGTGATTCCCTTGAGTTTGTAGATTTTCCTTTTTCTCAGCATGATGTTAATGGTTCCTTATTTTAGCTTGATGGTGTTTTGTGTGAACATGAAGAATATGATTATAGTGTAGATGATAGTTCCTATAGTGACTACTTTACACAAGGTATTGTGAGACAAGAGATTTCAGTCCCTATTTCAGATGGGGAGGATATATGCAACATCAACAATGAGACCAAAGAGGTAAAATGTGAAGTCCAATGCTTACTAAGTAGTGAGAAAATTTCAAAACTCTTGGAGACTGAGTTTCAGAGGTATACTCCCAAGTTTTTTTCTGAAATTCCATACTTGGTAGATATAAGTTTTGATGAAGATGATACAAGTGATGACATGATGTGTGAAACATTTATTAATGTCCTTTCTCCCATTTTTGATATGAAAGTGGATAGTACATATCATTGTAATAAATTTGATAATGTTATATTTGATGAGTATGATGATGTATGTACTAGTGTGGATTCAGATTTTTAAGAGGATAATGTCAGAGGATCTTTTTTACATTTTGATGCTGGAGAATGTGGTAAATCTGAATGGGTTTTGTCAGATTTGCAAATGACTAATGAGTCATTAACTAACAATACTTGTTCCTCTGTAGAAGATGCTGATATAATTTGTGATTAACAAGTTGTCCTTGATATGATGCAATCAGATTTTTATTTCAAGAAGTTCTATTTTAGTTTGCAAAGTGATGATGAAAAAATGGTTTATTCTTTTGTGCAAACTAATGATCAGTATGCTGATGTTTCTAGCCTTGAAGTTGAGTTGGAGTGCTTCCTTTTTCAGCATGGCATTGATAATGAAGAGTGTGATGCTTTGATGTCACAAAGTGATCAATATTTATGGCAGCTTGATGGTCTAGTTTTGTCAAGTGGTGGTGAGTATGATGATCATTTTTTATATGATATGTTGAAAGTGGATGAAAATATTTTTGACAGGTTGGATGAAAGATGTAATTTTAGTTTGCCTCCACTATGTGGAGATGAAAATCATTTGTTTGATAGGGGTAAAAAATGATTAGAGTTTTGGGGCTTTGAGCCTTTTTTGTAAATATTGTAAGTCCTTATATAGTTGCTTTCCTTTCAGTTGTGTGTGTCTTTTCTTTCAGTAGGTGGGTCCCCTATTTCATGTTTTGTGAGGAAAGTGAAAGTTGATCTTCTTTGGGTGGTCTTTTGTACCCAAGATTCTAAATTCTATGCATGTCCGCAAGGGGAACATGTCCCCAGTTAGAGCCATTGTTTGAGCTCAAAATCTTGAATATGTTTTGAGTCCATATTTGCAAAATTTTTCTAAGTGTCAAAATTGTGCCTTTGAAAAATCATTGTAAGAGCTTAGTTCAAGTGCGTAGAAAATGGGGCATGTTGTTTTTCATGATGAGTCACTTGGATAGGGTGTTTTTCACCTATCATTTGACATGTGTAATAGGTTTGAGGTCCTATTTTTTAGTTCTGACATGTTTTAGAAGTGGCTATTTGAAGGTGTTCCCGAAAATCTACATTTTATGCCTGTCCATAATTTCATTAAGTAGCCCACTTCAGAAGAGTGCATCTAATGCCTAGTGAATGGTCACAACATGCAGGTTGTTGCATTAGGCTGTAGGCATGAGAGAGAGTGTCCATGTTTGTTTTTAGCTCCCCATGAGCCCGTTTGACCACTTTTCCAAAGCCATTCCATTTTCTGATTGTTAAGTGTCTCTAAGTGTATGTAGTCAAGTTTTCTGAATGGCCTACTTTGAGGCTTTGTAGTTTGCACCTAGTTTGAGGTCAAGTATAATTGAGATTTTTCCTACATTTTAAACCTGGAAGTGACACTCCCTTAAGATTTTTAGATCTTTTCCAATCCTTCCAATCACTTTCCTAAGCCTATTCTAAATCAGATTTCTGCATATTTTAGTGTTTCAAATCTAGGATATTTCTAATGTGTTGACTTTGGCCTTTGATTGTAATGGGCCTTTTGAATTTCTAAGCGAGCTAGTTGTGGATTCATTGTCCTCATATGGGAGTGAATAAGTATCCAAGATTCCATATCTTGGAGGTTTCAATTGGTAAGTTTTCAGAGCCAGTTCTGGAAGTGACTTATGCAAATTTAGCAGTGCAGACTCAATCAATGTTTCTGAAAGGCCAAGTTTGGTCATTAATACCTTTTGGATCTAATCTTTCTGAGTGATCTTCTTTGGCAAGTGTACTTACATGTTGGAAGTCAATGTGAGTTTCTGATGGCATGTTCCGGTGAGGTCTTTGGGTTAGTTTTCGAAGCTGCTTCTATAGGTCAGTTGGAGTTATTTGGAAGTCTTGCAAAGGTGTCAAGGAATGCATTGTGTGCTTAAAAATTTGATAAACCTTGGTTCTAGGTTTATCTCGAGGCAAGGTTTTGATAAATAAAATGTAATCTTGAGTTTAAAGCGTTGGTCCTTTTACCGATCTTCATGGATTGTCACCCTTTTAAAAGTGCAAAGTTCATTTAGTGTGGAGTGCTTTTAAGCTTTAAATGCCTTATTTTCTTTCAAGAAATGTGTGCACTCATATTTTCCCAGTGAGTTGAAAAGTGCTATATTTTATCTCTTTAAATTTATCAATGGTGCTGTGTGTGCACTTGTTCTAATGGTGTGCACACTAAATGGGGTTGCTAGATGAAGTTAAAAACAAACTAAGGCATCACACCAAGTGAAGAAGGAAGCACACAATCTGAATGGAATATGTGCAATACCATACATTTTTGAATGTGACAAAGCATGGGAAAGTGACTGGATTAATAATAAATATATGTCATTTGATGATTTGACCAATAATTTTTATGCTGAAGCTATAACCAGTAATGGCTGGAATTCACAGATTATGGACATAAATAGTCAAAAAGTGCTTGTTGAAAATGCAACTAAAGTGGCCAAGAAGGTGATTGGAATAGTAAGCAATCTATGGTTATTGAACCTTTTCATTTGAGGCCTTCTTGGGAACATCGTGAACACAATATGGAGTTAAGTAGTGAATAGAACCAACACATGAAATCAAAGGTGAATGTGCGTGAGTATTGGGAGCGGGCTCACTGCACACAATGAAGTGGAGTGTGTGCACCAAAAAAAAACAAAGGAATGCAAAGGCCTTCAGTTTGCAGCATGCCAACACTTCCACCGGCACCAAGAAAAGCCATCATTTTAAACAAAAAGGGGTGCAGGCTAAATAAAAAGCAAAACAAAGGGAAGTGAATGCATTGTTGGTGTGTGAGCATGTGAATGGAGTATGAAGGCATAAAGATAGTGTTTGCAACTAAGGAGAGGCTGCAAATTAGATGAATGCATAAGGCATTTCCACTGAAAGGGGCATTGGACTCTAGCCAAAGATAGCGGGGGCACGTGCCAATTGAGGACATTGGCATGTAGCCAAGACAAAACAAAGGAATGCGTAAGTTAGCAAATGGCTTGGTGTGTACCATTATAAAGAGAATACAAAAGACAAAGAAGGGTGCGTAGAAATTTTCAAGGTGCCTGGGATTGAAAAGAGCCATATTTTTTAATAATTTTAGAAAGGGGCATTGTGCACATGTGTCTGGGAGGAGTGCACATTGAATTTGGAGAATGTGTGAGATAAACCAAGAGTGTGTGTGAGTGCTTGGAGAAGAGGTAAAGCTAGCACTTGGAGAAGAGGATGCAAAACAAGGAGAAGGTGCCCAAGGCCTGCAGGAAGAAACCAAAGGTAGGATACACATTTGCTTGAATGAGTGTGCATGTTTAACCAAGGGTATGTGCACACCAAAGTGGAAGGAAATAAAGACAAAATGTAGTGAATGTTATGAGGGTGTGTGTGCTGAAGGATGGGGCACGTGCCAAGACAAATACCATTAGAGATAATGGAATTTGCTGGTGCACCCTTAGCATAGTGATGTGTGTGAATGTAAAGGATAAATGTGTATGGAATGGGGTGTGTGCCAGAGCAGGGAAGGAATCTAATTAAAACTAAGGACCAACATACCAGTCAAAGACAAAGTAAGGCTAGTGCATACTAGCATTTATCCTCAGGAAATGAACAAAGAAATGGAAGCTTGACATGTGCAGGTAAGGAAGAAGGAAAAAATGTGAAGGGGTGTGCATGTGGGTTTATCCCACATGCACACTATTTTGGATTTTAGGGGTATTTAAATACACCTGTGCTTAGGTAATATGTAAAGTGAAAGAGAAAAGAGGTAGTGGCTAGCCTCTGCCCTTGTGGGCCCATGTTGGGAAGCATGCCAATTGGGTGCTATGGACAAATTTTAATGAAATATTTAAAATACTCACAAGTTTAGTCCCACATTGGTGGGGATTGGGAGATTTGAGATGTTTAAATGACCCAACGCACATATGATAGTTTAAAGATTAAGTTGGAGGCTATGCACGTGTGGATTTTTTGGAGGTGCCTTAGGAAGCATGCCGACAGATTGATGACCATATAATTTTACAGACAACTAGTGATGACTGGGTAGTGAAGTGGACACATGGTGGCATGTTGCGCATTTGCACAATGAACTGACAATTAAAGAAAACATTCAATGAATGGGAGATGGTGGTTAGTTAACTATGTTCACATGATCGCTGGATACTAGTGGTTAGAGGCCAAACATTGGGAGATTGCGAGAATGCTCAGTCGCCTAATCGCAAAATGAATTCACAATTTGAAGAACATTCAGAGATTCAGAGATAAATCCTAGTCGCCCGATCTCCAAATTGCTGCCAGTTAAGGTAAGACATCAATAGAATAGGAGAATAAGGAAGTCACTTGATCTCCAAGTTTGACTGGGGTTAAAGATTTCATTCAAAGATTCAGAGATTAGTGTATTCATTGGTTCTCTTGACAAACCCATGGTTAGGAGCTGTATTCAGAGATCTAGAGAACAAGCAATTTTCCCAATCTCCAAATCAGAGGTCAAAGCTAGGGTCAAGTCTTAGCAACTAATCAGCTCATGAAAAGTTTCAAAATCTAGTGCCTTATGTGTAAAAAGTGCAGGATTTTAAAGTGAAATGTAAATTTAAAAGGATTCAATAGTCTCTCCATAGTTTCAAAATGAATTTTATTTTAAATAGATTGAGACATTCATGAGAATATTTTCCAAAGATACAATGTGATCATTTTTCAAAGCAACAGGATAATCAAATCAGTTAAGGAGAAATGATTGCAGGTTGAGGCAGTTGAAGAAGATCAAATGGAGATCAAAATTGGAGGGGAATTTGGAGATATTTTATGCAAATAATTGACAACTATTAGTTGGCTATAACTGACTTCATTCTCATATATCTCAGATTTTCTTCATTGTTATAGGGATGGTGGAATTAACACTGCAGAGGCAGTATTCTAGCTTTTGAGCCCTTGTTTTTGTGGTTTTCATGGTTTCTCAATTGTACCAAACCAGAGATTTTGAATGAAAAATAGTGGAATCCCAATCTGTTATTGGTGATGTCTTCATATGTGTTGCATTAAATTCTTGTGTGTTAGTTTGTAAGGCATTCTAATATACTGGTTACAAGGTGACTGTGAATCTATGTTCTTAGTTTCTTTCAAGGAGGGAGTAAATATTTGGCACAATTCTGAGAATTTAACAATGTATGTGAATCTGATGTTTGGGTAGAGGAGTGAGAGGATGATTTGTAAGGCATTTCATTTGGGTTTTATTTGTTTGGAATTATAGGATTTGTGGGGATTTACTTTTATCTGACTCTGTTGCCGAATTGATAAGGCACTGGTCATTGCTTGTCATTGCGCCTTTCACCATCAAATTTGAAAATCAATGAACATTTACTTTCTATTGAAGGGCACGTAATGCTTACAATTTGTATTTGCATAATACAATGTAGTTTAGTGATTCTTTGAAGAATGAATCCTAGGTTAGCCTGCCTAAGTCTTTAACTTGAAGAGAAGAAGGATTTATCCTTGTCACCTATGCCATTTTCCTAGTCCTTAGAACACTTATGCAATAGGGATCTTGCATAAGATTGGTTGAGTGTTGACTGCCATTTCTTACAATTTTAAGAACTATCCACCTTCTTTGTTTGCATAGTAGAGGTTATGTCAAAGAGAAGTTATCATAAATACAAATTGATATTTAAATTAGGTACACCCACCTGAGTGTGGGGAGCTTGAAGTGCAGAAGGTTTTTAGGCCTTATCAATGTTAGTCTTTTCTTTTGCTTCAGTTTGCAGGAAGAAGTAGATTCATGTCAATCAGATAAGTATCCTATGTCTGGTTCTCATTTTCTCTTTTAGAATCAGAGGGTGCAAGAAAAATCACTAACAAAGTGTTACTAAAAAATAGAGAACTTTTCTCCCAATTAATAATTTGGCCAGTAGCATTAGTGTAGGTCATTAAAGACTTCTTCATATTCCTATCTTCCTTGACCATGGCTTCCCCCATCATGATGGTATCATCCACAAATTATTCATGAGAGAAATTCATTATGATAGATGAAGGTTGGAGACCCTTTATCTGCCCTTCATTCACCAGTTTATTGATATATCTCCTAAGACTCTCTGCCATAATAGAAAATAGTATAGGAGAGATAGGATCTCCTTTCCTTAAACCTCTTGAGAGATAGAAGAATTTAGAGGAGCCACCATTCCCAATGACTGAATAAGAAATTAAAGTAACCAACTCCATGATCAATCTTACCACCCCTTTATCAAAGCCAAAAGACAAAAAAAATTTAGACATGAACAATCAATCTACTCTATCATAAGCTTTGGATAGATCCAACTTCATCATGAATCCTTTCTTTTTTGAAACTTCTAGTGAGTGAAAATTCTCATGGACTACAATAATAAAGTCCAGAATATGTCTTCCCAGAACAAAACCATTTTGTTGAGGGGATATTAATTCAGGAATAATTTTTTAGGATTCTGGAGGTAAGCACCTTAGATAAAATATTATACAAAGAATTACAGAGGCTTATGGGCCTAAAGCCATCAATAGTATTAGCTCCCAAATTCTTTGGAATAAGAGCTATAAATGTGGAGTTGAGTTCTTTAAGAATGGTTTTAGTTCCAAAAAAATCCTTAACAACTGAACAAACATCTTTTCCAGTAATGCTCCAAATTTTTTGAAAGAAAAACATCTGAAATCCATCTAGACTTGGAGATTTCTCTCCTTCAAAAGAGAAAACCACTTCTTTGATCTCTTTATCTGAAGGACTATCTTTAAACCTATCATTGGAAGACTTACCCAAGATAGAAGGGATGGATTTGAACAACTTATTTTGATCTTCCAAAATGATATTTTTTCTTTGGTCAAGAAGGAAGCAAAGTACCCCTTCATTTCTTGTCTGATTTCCTCTTCTTTAGAAATAGTTCCTCTTGCTAAAGATAAAGAATTAATCCTATTGATAGCCTTATGATTAAGGGTCATTAAGTGGAAGAATCTAGTATTTTTATATCCCATGTTGATCCACAGTGATCTTGATCTTTGCCTCCAAAAAGTCTCCTCTTTGGAAATGATATTATGGTAATCCACAAGGAGATTATTCTCTTGATTTTTTTGATCATCAGTCAAGCCTTTTCTTTGGATTTCATCTTGAATATCTTTAAGTTATGAAATAATTTTATTCTTAGCTTGGAAAATATCCCCCAAAACATCTTTATTCCATTGTCCCACTTTAGTTTTAACATTTAAAAGTTTTAAAAATAATTTAAACATAGCTATATCATCCACATTTAGGTTCCACCAATCACTTATTTTATTCTCAAGATCCAGGTGAGCTAACCACATCTTTTCGAATATAAAAGGAGAATTTATTTTACCATTGAAAGGGCTATCTATGAAAGAAATAGGGAAGTGGTCTGATCTAATTCTTGCTAGAGAGGACAAGGAACAAGAAAACTAAGTCATCCAATTCAGAGAAATGAGCACCCTATCAAGCTTGAATTGAATAAGATTGACTCCAGTTCTACGATTGGTCCAAGTATAATTTATCCCTTCCAGTTCAACATCCAACAATCCTTCATTGCTAATAAAATCCATCAAGTCATACCTACTATCAACTTGGGGAGTATTCCCTTCCATCTTGTCATTCTATTTTAGAGGAGTATTAAAGTCCCCCATTATCATCCATTGACTATTAGGAAAAGCAACCTTGACTTCATGTAATTTCTTCCATAACTTTAGTCTTCTTGACTTAGTATTAGGAGCATAAACATTAATAAGAATCCAAGAAAATTGATCCTTGAGATTACAAACATTAATTGCAAATTTTTTTTTTCCTCATACAGAAGTTGACAATTAAAGCTAAATTGGTTCCAAAAAATAGCCTTACCTCCAGAGGCTCCTTCAGAGTTACAACTAAGGCATCCCCCATTTTTAATGAATTTTATCTTTTCAACTTTATCTTTGCTCATTTTAGTTTCTTTAATAAGTAAAAAATATGGCTTCGAGTCCCTAACAAGATCCCTAACTACATCTTTCTTATGAGCAACTAATCTATCTTCAATTATAATAGGGTAGGCATATAGTCCATTACAATTGAAATGAAAAATAACATCTCTTATGAAAAATAATTCCAATGAAGAAAAAAATCTACCATAAGTAAAAAGTACAAATATACACATTCTCCTTGATCTCCTTTGACAATTACAAAATTATTTCTCATTTATACCGATTACAAATAATAATCAACCACTAGGTTGACAAAGACCTATTACAATAAAAGATATAAGCATTATTATCAGTCCTTGATGAAATCCAAATCAAGTTAGCCAAGACTTAGATAGGACCCAACTCTTCAAACATGAACACAATTTTATTTCACCAAGACAACATCAATAATCACAACGTGTTACTCCATGAAATTGGCTAGGACATAAATGAAGAAATGCCAACACGGTACCAAAGAAGTGAATCCAATCACCTCAATCAATGAAAACCAATAAAAATATCATCACATGATCCAAGAACACCAATAAGAAACATGAATACCATCCAAAACCTTCACATCATCTTCAATATGAAATCCAAAGTCATCTTTATCTCTGATCATCAAGAACACTAAAATATGTGTACTCTGAATCATGATCAAAACTATCCATGAACATAATGATAAGACACCATGTAATCACCATCTTTTCAAACTCTGTGTAGTACCCACCCATAGTTTTATTTTAGTTTGTAGTTGTCATTCTCTTTTAGGCTTGTATTTTAGTTGTTTGGCTGAATTCTTTTAGGTCACTTTTCATGTGATCAGTTATTATTTCAATAAATGATGATTATGGATTATGTTCATTATATGTGTTTATCATGCATTTGCATAGATTAGATGATGACATCATTATGATGTTATATTTTATTCTTTATATTGGTTTATGATGTTACTAACCTCATACTTGCATGTGTATGGTTATCATGTGTGTGTATCTATTTGACGTGTTTGTGTGGTAGAGGATGAAGGCGTAGTTACTTGCATAGTCGAGATCCACATGACCGACTATACCCTATCATTATTTGCTATATATATTGGATGTACATGCTTCATCTTATGATGTCAGCTTTGCAGGAACTGGGCATCATCTTCCTTGAATTGGCAGGAGTGAGTGTGCCCATAAATATTCATCTCAATGGTAAAGAGGGGAGATAATACATAGACCCAAAACCCTAACCTAAGCCTATTTGTCCTAGGATTGGACAAGTATCGGTTTGACTACCCTACCCGAATTTGTCTAGTTGACATGGATTTGTGGATCCCTTCTCCTGAGTTTGCTTGGTTTTACTCTATTTGATTTCAGTTGATTTATTTCTTATGTGGGTGATTTTCTGTGATTTATTGATTAATGATTATATTTGAAATTTAATATTAATCATGTTCCTAAGTTTATTTGAGAAAATTTAATTAAAAGTTAAATAATTAAATATTTGGATTTAATTGATTATTTAATTGAAAATTAGATTTAATTATGCTTGTGTGCTTTATTAAATAATTAAATATTTAATTGCATAGTTTAGGATGCTTTAAATATTTAATCTATTTAATATGATTTTTTTTTGAATTAACTATAAGGAGATCAAAAGATCAAAAAGATACAATGAGAGTAAATAGTAGGAGAGGCTCTACCTCACCCACACAAGTTTACAAAGAGTTCTACAGAAAGATACAGTTTATAAAAAGTAACATATTAAGTAAGCACAACATTGTTGTCATCAATCCAAGCAGTCCAGCCCCCAAGGCCTTCCATCCAGACAATGCTTTTCTTGTCTTGGATTTTCTACAACATCACAATCTATCTATCGGTGGCATTCTTGTTGCTAGTGATCTCCATGGTGAGTTTTTTCAGAGTTTCTTCAAAGTTGAAAAAATTATCCATGTGATTCCTCTAGTCATATCTGTCTTTCAGCTTGTAAAGAAACATGGTAGAGTGACCCGTACACAGGAACCTTTTAAGTTTCTTCTTCTCCAAGGACATGTTCACATTCACCTGTGAGGAAATTTTAAAGTGCGTGAGTTTTTGAAAAAACTCAGTAAGGGATCTAGGGGAGTCTTGATACCTCTCTTCATTTCTACATTTCCAAAGCTGCCAAAGAATATTAGTGTACTCATACTTCTCATTTTGGTCTAGTTTTTGTAACAAAGAAGCCAAGGTGGCCATGGCGTCAGCTACTCTGTCTTTCTCTCTAGGAATCTGCTCAAAAGTGATCAAGCCAAAATACTTCTTCCATCCATCAATCATGGTCTTATATGGCATCAAATTTTCATCTTTGGTGTTATATTCATTGTTGACTTGATTAATGATGAGTTGAGAATCTCCATAAATTTGTAGCTCTTTGATGTTCCACTCTAAGGCCATTTTGATGCCTATGACTAGTGCCTCATATTCCGCTATATTATTTGTGCATGGAAACAAGAGCTTGTAGGAATTAAGAATGGTGTAACCTTGAGGAGTGACCAATAGTATGCCGGCCTCGGAACCTCCTTGAGTATAGGAGCCATCAAAGTATAACTTCCACATTTTTGCTTCTATGTTTATAATGGTGGAATCCATAAATTCCACTTGAATAGTTTGTGTAGAAGTCATGGGATTCTTAGCTAGGTGATCTGCTATCACTTGCCCTTTTATTGCCTTTCTATTGACATATTCAATGTCAAATTCACTCAATATCATAACCCACTTGGCTATCCTACCTATTAAGGCAGTTTTGCTTAACAAATACTTGAGAGGGTCAATTTTGGCAATTAGCTTGACCTTATGCATCAACATATAATGTCTCAAATTTTGAGATGCAAACACCACTGCTAGGCAAGCTCTTTCCATGAATGTGTAATAAAGTTCATATTTCATCAACGTCCTACTCAAATAGTAGATAGCTCTTTCCTTTCCTTGTTCATCCTCTTGTGCCAAAAGCACTCCTAGGGATCTTTCAGTGGCAGATATGTATAGAAGCAATGCTTTGCCCTTGATTGGTGGCATGAGAATAGGTGGATTTACCAAATAGGTCTTCAATAATGTGAAAGCTTGATCACATTCCTCATCCCACATGAATATAGTATCCTTATGTAGCAATCTGGTGAAGGAATGACATTTTTTAGCCAATTGAGAAATAAACCTTCTGATGGATTGTATTTTGCCTTGTAAGGATCTCATTTGGCTGATGTTTCTAGGTATCTCCATGTCCATTATGGCTTGTACTTTCTCCAGGTCCACTTCAATTCCTTTAGCAGAAACTATATAGCCTAATAGCTTGCCGGATTGGACACCAAAGGCACATTTCTTTGGGTTTAATCTAACTTTGAATTGCTCCAACCGAATGAATATCTTTTTTAGAATTTGGAGGTGTTCTTCTCTTTTGTGGGACTTTGCTAGTATGTCATCCACATAATCCTCTAAAAAGGTGTGCATCATGTCATGAAAGATAGTTGTCATGGTCCTTTGATATGTGGCTCTGACATTTTTAAGGCCAAAGGGCATGACATTCCAACAAAAGGTACCCCAAGGGCAAGTAAAGGCTGTCTTTTCTTGGTGTTTGGGTGCAATTTTTATTTGATTGTAGCCACTAAAACCATCCATTAATGAGTACATGGAGTGACCTGCTGTCAAATCCACTATGGCATCTATGCTCGAAAGTGGGAAATCATCCTTAGGGCATGCAAGATTCAAGTCTCTAAAATCCATACACACACGAATAGATTTATCATACTTTGTGACTGGTACAATGTTAGAGATCCATTCCGCATATGCTATTACTCTTATAAATCCAACCTTTAACAATTTTTCCAATTCTGCCTTCACTAGGAGAGCCACATGTGGATGCATTTTTCGTAACTTTTGCTTCACGGGTTTAACCTTGTGTCTAACATTCAAATGATGCATTATGAAATCGGGATCCAATCCGGGCATGTTGGCATATGACCATGCAAAGTTCACTTGTTGTTCTTGGAAAAATTTGATGAAATCCTCTCTTTCTAGAGGTGTAAGTGATGCTGCCAAGTGTATAAATTTTGGATCCAATTCTGTCCCAATATTGACCTTTTCTATCGGTTCTATAAGAATAGGTGACCTTTCTTCCTCATGTTCGGGCAAGGTATCCAATCCCTCTTCCTTTGATGCCACAATTGGGTTTTCACCAGAGGAAACATCTTTTATCTTTATTTTTTTTGGTTCTAGTGGTGCCACATAATGGTTTTCATCACTAGAACTTTTGATTTTGATTTTTTTTTCATTTTTTTCTTTTGACTAAGAGATCAAACCCCCACTGCTTCTCTCATATTCACATCGAATTCATTGGTGAAAGAGGGTTCAACCACATTAAGGTATTGGCTCATTGCTTGGTCATTTGGAAAATAAAGTAAGTCATTTCGCTCGGTTTGGTCCCAATCAATGAGGTCTGGATGTATCAAAAGTAAGGATTCATTGGGTAAAATGTCATCAATAGGGTTTATGGACATGACTTCATTTGAGGGTTCATACACTGTATCATTTAGATCTATGATGTGAGCTTCCTCGAGATGGTCCATGGAAGAAGGGTCAAAATCCCCTTCACTTGAGTCCTCTTTGAATTTTATGGGAAACAACGTGGGAAAAACCATGAGTAGATTAAAACTAACATTTGAATCTCCCTCCTTTGAAGGCATCCAAAATGTATCTATCCATGCTTGATTGGTAGGTGCGTGTCCTATGTTAAGCTCTTGGATAATAGGTTCTTCATTGATTTCAATCTTTTGCCTTGGGATCTTTGCATAAGTATGTATTGCAATTACTTCCTTATCTTGACATGATTCATCTGATAAGGTATCCCACTCATAATCTTGGGAGTCATCACTATCTCCATTGGATTCTAAGGCATTTACTTGAGGATAAAATTCTTGCATTGGGCTAGAGGTTTCACCTTTGTATTGGTAACCTACTCCAAATTTTTCTTCTTTTGCCCTTCAAGTAGGTTCATTGGGTTCTAGTAATCCTCTATTTCTTTGGCCTAAGGGTCCTCTTCCCTTGTATCCCATCTTCTACATTATCTCAAACCCTTTCCCATATTGCTCAGTTTGTATATTAACATTCTAGATTCTTTCCATGGGAGTGTTTGAAATATCTTCCTCATCTTGATAAAGCCATTGAAGGACTTTATTCTCCTCTTTGTCGAATGCTGCTTCTCTTACAAAGTAAGAGTTGTATTTATGAGGTAAGTGTTCTTTGGATGGTTTTCCATGTGTCCTTGGAGATGTGGGCATGTCGAATAGGGAAACAAAGTATTCTCCTACTCCTTTTGAACTAATTTTGCATTGTTTATCAAATGCCTCCATCATCTTATCCATTTTCTTGTAGTTTTCCTTTTTAGCTTCATCTTTTTCTTCTCTAGTAGGTTTGTAGAGTACTATCTCTAATTTGGGAGTTTGATATGAACCCTCATTAGTAATTGGACCCTCATAGCTTATCTTTTCCTTTCCCTTAGTTGATGTCATTGAGCTAGCTTGAGGAGGGTTTTGAGTAACATTTAATGTTATGACCGGATCATCCATTTTGGTATCTTCAATGGTGACTCTTTGAATGATTCTTTCTCGATTATGTGGAATATATAACTCATGAAGGGGTTTGAGTGCATTGCAATATTGGGATGGGTTTGAGTCCCCTCCAACCGTGATTTCTTCACCCATGTACATAAATTTGATGCATTGGTGGTACATGGATGGGACTACTTGCATCGTGTGAATCCATGGTCTCCCCAACAAAATATTATAAGTTAACTTCATGTCCAATACTTGGAAATTGGTGTCCTTCTTGATGGGTCCCACTTGAATGGGCAATACAATCATGCCTTTAGAGGCCCTTTCAGCTTCATCATAAGCCTTAATAGTGATTTTTTTCATAGGGTCAATGCAAGACTCGGACAACCCTAAGGATTTAACAAGACTTAATGTACAAATGTTAAGCCCAACTCCTCCATCAATGAGGGCTCTTTTGACTCTATGCCTTTCGATTAAGACCTCTATATGCAATGGTAGATTTTGAGGATGGGTTATAGACATGTCATCTTGGTCAGAAAATGAGAGACAATGAGGTGCCACAAGATGACCTACCATATTTTGGAACTTCTCCTCTTCTAAGTTTGTAGGAACGTTCGTATCTGTTAGAGCTTTTTCTAAAATATCCTTATGGTTAGGGGATAATTTCAATAACTCTAAGATAGAGATTTGTGCTGGAGTTCTTTGCAACTGATCAACCAAGCTATAAGGTTTTTCTATTGTAGAAGGTTGCTTGACCACAATGTTGGACTGCGGAGTGCTAATAACTTTAGGAGCAACCCCTTGTAGGGTCATTCTAGAAATATACCCTCTTGTAGTGACATTTGATGTCTCTTTTTGGGGTTGTTCATTGATTATTATAGCATTCACAATGTTATCATAAGGTGGTGCAAAGTTAAGATTATTAGCACTTTGTTTCTTGCCATTAGATGACTCCCCTTTGTCATGTTTGTAAAAAGGTTGTTTGAATGTTATATGATCTTCATTGTTTTCAGGTCCATCAATGGTGATCATGCCATTATCAATTAAGTCTTGCACTATATTCTTTACCTGCAAGCATTCATTTGTTGTGTGCCCTTGAATCCTATGGTACTCACAATGGCTATCGGCACTCCACCAACTAGGCTTGTTATTTGGCTCATAAGGCTGAATGTTGGGTAAAGTAATGATGTTATTAGCCATGAGAGTCTTTAATGCCTTTTCAAGGGGTTAACCCAAGGGTGTGAAGTTCCTTTGAGGAGTGGGCACCAAATATTTATCAAATTTATTATTTCTTGCATTATTTCCTTGGTTTCCCTTATTGGCATTGTTGTTATTGGAAGGTGCATTGGATGTCTGATTGGCATTATTCACCTGATTAGGTGTCCTTGTAAGAGAAAATGGGACCACTCTCAAGTTGATAGACTCCACCACACCATCATTAACAATTACCTTATTGTTGTTCTTATACCAGCTATTACTATTGAACCAAGTATTCTTCTGATTGTTGCCATTGTTGGAGTTATTGTTGTTGGAGTTATTCTTATTATCTTTGTACAATTTTAGTTCTCCACTTTTGACCAACACTTCCTCCATTGTTACTCCATTTTCAATTAAATCCTGGAAGGTCTTTGGACATTGCATTCATAATTGATAGTTCAACTCGTTGCTTAAACTGTTTATGAAGATATCCATCTTCTCTTTTTTAGGCACACTCCTAGGATACCTTGCAAAAACTATCCTCCATCTTTGTAGAAAAGTGAGGAATGACTCTCCATCCTTTTGTTTAGTGTTACATAATGTTATCATCGTGACCTCATGCTTGATGTTATATGAGTAATGGGCCATGAATTTTGAAGCTAACTCTTCGAAGGTCTTAATGCCAGAGGGTAACTTAGAAAACCATTCCATAGCCATGCCTCCTAAGCTTCATGGGAATAGTCTCATTAAATATGTTGTATCATGCATGAACTCTAAGCTCAATGCACAAAACTCATGTAAGTGATCCTAGGGATCTGAAGTTCCTTCATACTTGTCATACTTGGGGAACACTACATTGATTGGGAATGACACCATGACCAAGATTTTATCAAATGGGAATGGACACAATGCTTCTATGGAGAAAGGCTTGGGAGCTCCACTTTGCTTAATGGTATCCAATTGCATTTGGAACATCTTGAACTAATTTTTCATGATGTCTAAGGTACTCTCCTCAACTTCTGGTAGTTTGAGTTGGTTAACATCGTAGTCACGGGGAAGCTTGAGACCTTTTTGTGCTAAGTCCAGAAAGTGCTTTTCTCTATCTCTATCCATTGCCTTTTCCATGAGCTTTCAAAAATAGGGAATAGACTCACTAACCTTTTCATCCGTCGCATCTTCTTTCATTGCTTTGGTGTTAGTTTTATTGTGAGTGTTGTCAATCCCTTAAGCATTTTGATCTACCCCTCCATTATTGGTATTGCCTTGGTTATTTATGTCAATGCCCCCATTATTGGCATCACCTTGGTTAGTGGGATCAATGCCACTATTATCCTTACCACCCAAACTACCCTAGTACATCATGTTGTCCTCCCCTTCTTGTTTGGGTGATTTTTGGGGTACTCTTGGAGTGGTAGACTCATCTCCTAGATAAGGGAGTTCTTGACTCAAACACGTTCCATCTACTTGCAAGGTTTTCTTGATGTAGTAAGATCTAGTAAAAGTAGGTATGAACCTTAGAGAGTAAGAGTGGATATTACTTGAGGTCTAATCCTTTGTTGAGTTTGCAACAATGATATAGAAACAGGATTTTTGACTGAACTAAAAGTTGGAGCAATAAGAACTCAAAAAATGGTACTCAAGTATGTGCTTAAAATTTTCTGACCTCCTTTGTAAATACTCTTTGTTTTCCCTTTTAGATTTTTGGGCATCACTGGCTTGAGTGTAGGTGTGACTAAAACTTCTGTACACGTGAACTGGTTTATCGTTAGGCGACACACTCTAGATGTATAGGTGACACTTTTCTATTATTAAGCGAGTTTCCAGTTTTTACCAGGCGTGTTTTAAAATATTCTGGGTGTGACTTCACTGTGTCTACACATTTTTAAATAAGTCACAGGTGTGACTGAACCTCTGATAGGCAAGTTTGTTTTGTGCATAAGCGACACTTCTCTGACCAGTTTGTAAGATTTTAGATTTTTAAACATTTAAGATCAGTCTTTTGAAATTTCTTTGTTTGAAAATAGAAAAACAATCACAACACACACATCACTTTGTCATCATGTCCCTAAAAACACTCTAATGTGTATATTCTCCAATGTTTTTCACAAGTATATCACAAGAAAGAATTCCAAACAGCCTACCTAAAGTCAATTTTGGCTTGTAAACATGGCTCTACAAGGTGGCCTTGCTATTTTATCAAGGTTTTAATATATATTCTGTTCAAATAGACTTCAATCTCTCATCCTCCAAGGAGGCTTCCCACATGCACCGAAGTATGATTTTGCGCAATCCATGAGGACTACCAGAGGAAGGTTGAAAAATTAAAATCTATTTGTCATGCACCCCATTAAGGATACATGCATTTCATTTTAGAGTGGGTCAGATTCTCATGGCAAAAGCGAGTGTATCCCACTTTGGGTTGTCCCTCTCACTGGCCTTGTTAAGTAAAACTTGGGAGGTGAGCTCACTATTGCTCTAGCATATATATGAAAATAAGAAATGAACTTAGGCCAACAAGTTTGGGAGTTTGGCTCACTCAAAGAGTGAAGAGCATATCCCTATTGTCTTTCTTTGTTCCACACACTTAGACACACGTTTATTCTTTCCCAATCTTGTGACAAGGAGATTCTTAGAATTGAAGTGTGAAATTCATTTCCTATTTTATCTCAAGTTTATATCAAAAGGAATGCCTCAATTTAATCAAATGCAAGCTTGAATAGAGAAATACCTTTCCTTGTAGCTAGCCTAAGCTAGGGGAATTTTTAAAAGGTTTCATCATTATTTTTCACTCACCTTGGCAAGATCCTCCACCAAATGTGCTTGTCCACCAACAAGTTAGTCAACACTAACAAACACTATGAGGGGAAACCAAAATCGAACTTGACAAAGAAAAGATTTATGTAATGAATTTTAAGTACTTTAATTGCAAATTTTCAAACAAAAATTTGAACTAAGGACTAAAGATCCAATTAAGAGAGACAAATTTTTGTTTATAAGCTTCAATTACAGTGAGGTATTTTTGATATACCTGATTATCCTCCTCTTGTGTTAACTCAAGAATAGCCTTGATATGTGCTTTGTTCTCTTTCTTAATTTTCCTTACTAGTGCCTTTCCGTCTCGGTTGAATCTGCTTTCAGGTTTCTGCACCTTCAGATGTCTATTCATTTACTGTTAAATCACATAAATAGAATGTTAGATGAGTGATTTAATCCATTAAACAATAAATACAAACAATAGGTATCAGGCAACATCGTCCAGCTAATAGGTAGAAACAAAATGTTCGAAGGCGTAATTTTATAGATATCAAGCGACACTCTGCAGTGCCACAGGTGATACTGAAAATCACAAAAGCGTGTACAGTTTATTCCTAAGCGTGAATAGAACTTTAAATTGCAGAAAATAATTATTGCAAAGTGACACTTTAAGTAATAGTAAGCGGAGACTGAAATATCCAAAGCATGACAGTAATTTGAAAACTATGAAGCAAAGCCTAGACTTAAGTGACAACAAATTTCAAATAAGTGATATTTCAAAAATCATAGGCGTAACTATTAATTAAAAGTGTGAAGCAAAGCTTTAAGATAGGTGATAATAAAATCAAGCAACGTGATACTCCCTGAGTCACAGGCGTGACTTGAAGAAATAAAGGCTGAATACTTTACGATCACAGGCATAAATCTCTAGCTAATCCGCGTTAGTACAGAGATTGTAGGCAGTAGTAAAATGACTACAGGCATGAATAGATCTCTTGTAAGCGTGACTTCACCAATTTCCTGCAAGATAAACATGGAAAATAGAGAATACAAGCATGAAAATTATGGTGAGAATGATGAAATGAGGCTTAGAGCCCCACGATGGGTGCCATTTCTGTGATGATGAAAATCACCTTCATGAAATTAAGATCTAATAGCATCAATTTAAAGAAAATACAATGCAAATATAATTTAAAATGAAACTATAATATAGAACATCTCAGGGTTCTCTAGAAAGAAGTGGTAAATGAAGCTCTTAGCTTAGATCCTCACTAGTGACACCTCTAAAATGAGAATTTATGCTTCTATATGCTTCTACTATGCTCATTCAATGCTTAATCTAGCTCAAATTGACAAACTACAATGATAATTGCTCTAAATGATCTTAATTGCTCTTAGAATGCACTCAAATGCCTATAGTAACAATGCTTTGCAAATGAAGTTCTCAGATGGAAATGCTCTCCAAAATGCCTCATATTTATAGTAAATGTCCAAGGGTAGGGGGTAGAGTGAAGTAATCATGGTTAACCCTTGGTTGAGTCAAATACTTTGCTTTGTTCATAAGTGGGGGGACAAATGAGGGGACAAGCCTTTAAATGGTTTCAAAGCTTTGGACAATTTAAATGTTTGAGTGATTTATGTCTTCTTGTCCTCAATTCTCATTGGTTCATCATCTTTGTTGAAAGAAATTAGGAATATTAAATTTAATTAATTAATTAAATTTAGCCATGTAAGGGTAATAGGTTCATTTTGATTTTTGATTAAAACAACTATACAATTAATTGATTAAAATCAATTATATAGTGTTTTGGTCCCTTTAAGCTTTTGATTTAATTATTTAACATCATTATTTAATTTCTCCTTTGCTTTAATTGATTTTGTCCCACTTTATTTAATTATGTCTATTTTTTTAATTTTTGATCCATTTTGATGATTTAGTGCATTTTATTGATTTTTGCAATTTAAAAGCACTTGTTTTTGAGCTATTTCAAACATCAAAGAAAAGGGGGGGCGGGGGGGGGGGGGGGGGAGATTAAATTCAAACCATTCATCATAATCCTTGATTTTAAAACAACGAAAGTGAGATTATCTTTTGCATTCATGCATAGCATTAATCATTATTCATTACTCATATATCAGAAAAAGAAAAGAAAACAAATCATTTTCCATACATCATACATTCATGTAAATAAGAGTTAGCATTGCATACATCTAAATACTTGAAAACAAATAAAAAACATAGGAACATAAATATGCATTTCCATAAAACATTTTGCATCCATACATTGTAAAAATGGAAAAGCATCTCATAAATCCACACATCATTGCATTCATTTATCTATATCATAAAATAAGATAACTGCATTCATAGCATAAATCGCAAATGCATAACACATCAAATAGCTGCATAAAAGATAATCTCATAATCAACTCATCAAGATGATCCAAGGAGTATATCATCATATATCATCAAAAAAGTGTTCATCAAAGGATCCAGTACATCAAGTATATCAAGATACAATATCATCTAAAGGAGTACATCAAAGGTCTCAATCAATCAAATAATAGGAAATATGAAACAGAGGACATCAATGATGGATGAATCTTTCAGCAGTCAATCATGATCCTGTGGCACCTGGATCTCTACCATCTGGTGGAGGAGGAGCCTGAGGAGTGCTCACTCTGTCCTATCTCAGAACAACCATGGCTGAAACAAACTGCTGCAGCAAGGAGGCAACCAGATCCAAATGACCCATGATAGTGGGCATATATGTCCCCAGCACCTGCATATCTCAAGCTAATAAACTGATAGTGGGAGCATCCTGTGCACCCTGCCTCTGATCCTATGGCTGCTAAACTGGTGGAGGTACCTGCAGCCCCTGATCCTATGGCTATTGAACTAATGGAGGTACTTGCTATGCCTAATCCTATGGCTACTGTGTCTGATCCTGTTGAGCATCATCATCTTGTTGTGCCAAAGCTACTTGCTGTAACTGCACCAAGGGATCTAAACCTCTAGGAATCTATCTAGCAACATCAATGTGAGTCTGTCTCTGAGTTCTCTATTGTCTATGAGCTCTATCCTATCTAACTGCTACTCTAGGAGGGAATGCATCAACCTATATATCTTTGGCATCACCCCGAGCATGTCTATCCCTCACTTGTCCTCTACCTACCACAACTCAAGGATCTCTACGTCCTCATCCTCTCCTATGTCTGTCACCACCCCCATCACGTTGACTAGGAATAGGCTCTATTGGATTGGTGAAATGAATAAACCTGTTGCGAGCTCACCAATCTTCATACTCATGAGACATACCGACATCTGCCATACCAGCAAGCATCTCCCATTTGCACATAGTCATACCCACAATCTGATCTAAGGCAAACTCATAATCAATACAAGGACCCCACATAGATGTCTCTGCTTGTACTCACAAATTAAGCATTTCCCTCAGGCATACCCTACATCTGACCATACTATGTCAAAACTCTACCGAAGTAGAAGTGCTCAATAGCCGTAGTAGTGCACCCAATCATCTAGCGAGGAGTGAATATATAAGATAACTCATCCTCATCCTCTCTCCACCGATCACAACCAAGGTAGGGATGCCACTGAACTTGATCAATATCATCTATCTGTCAGTGCCAATAGTCCAGATGACCTAACTGATGTTGAGTAACCATCCCAGTATATAAAAAAGCATAAGGATAACCCCGAGGCCGTCTCCTATTAGAAATGGGCCTAGTAATGGGAAGATGCTCCCATATCCATAACTGCAGAATAATAGCACCAGCTGACAAAGTAGAAATATGTTTGTACACTACCTCATGAAAATTGTGATAAAGCTCAGCAAGGATGCAAGAACCCCAATCAAAGCATTGAGGATGCACAAGCAAATCCTCCAATATCCTACCCCATTTGCAAGAAAAACTATGACCTCGTTGGTCAGGAAGGAGAAAACCAACAATCAAGGCACCAAGTATGGATGGAAATCTTGGAAAGGAAGCAAACTAAGGCCATGTGATAGTATCACCATCACCTATAGTGTTGTCCCCAAACACTCATCAGTAGATAGTAGAATCATAGATGGAGTCATAATATACGAACTCTCCTCTGCAGGGAATCCATAGTAATCGATACACATCCTCAGGCATGATCGTCATCTCTCCATAAGGTAATGGAGCAATGTCCCAAGACCTTCTAGGATTTAATTGAAAATGGAGTAACAACAGAGGAAGTGTTGGTCAAAAGTGGAGAACTAAAATTGTACAAAGATAATAAGAATAACTCCAACAATGGCAACAATCAGAAGAATAATTGGTTCAATAGTAATAGCCGGTATAAGAACAACAATAAGGGAATTGTTAATGATGGTTTGGTAGAGTCTATCAACTTGAAAGTGGTCCCATTTTCTCTTACAAGGACACCTAATCAGGTGAATAATGCCAATCAGACATCCAATGCACCTTCCAATAACAATAATGCCAGTAAGGGCAACCAAGAAAATAATGCAAGAAATAATAAATTTTGATAAATATTTGGTGCTCGCTCCTCAAAGGAACTTCACACCCTTGGCTGAACCCCTCAAAAAGGCATTAAAGACTCTCATGGCTAATAACATCATTACTTTGCCCAAGATTCAGCCTTATGGGCCAAATAACAAGCCTAGTTGGTGGAGTGCCAATAGCCATTGTGAATACCATAGGAATCGAGGACACACAAAAAATGAATGCTTGCAGCTAATGAATATAGTGCAAGACTTAATTGATAATGGCACGATCACCATTGATGGACCTCAAAACAATGAAGATCATATAGCATTCAAACAACCTTTTTACAAACATGAGAAAGGGGAGTCATCTAATGGCAACAAACAAAGCACTAATAATCTTAAATTTGTGCCACCTTATGATAACATTGCGAATGCTATAATAATCAATGAACAACCCCAAAAAGAGACATCAAATGGCATTACAAGAGGGCAAATTTCTAGAATGACCCTACAAGGGGTTGCTCCTAAAGTTATTAGCACTCCACAATCCAACATTGTGGTCAAGCAACCTTCTACAACAACAAAACCTTATAGCTTGGTTGATCAGTTGCAAAGAAATCTAGCGCAAATCTCTATCTTAGAGTTATTGAAATTATCCCCTAACCATAAGGATATTTTAGAAAAATCTCTAATAGAGATGAACGTTCCTACTAACTTAGAAGAGGAGAAGTTCCAAAATATGGTAGGTCATCTTGTGGCACCTCATTGTCTCTCATTTTTCGACCAAGATGACATGTCTATAACCCATCCTCAAAATCTACCATTACATATAGAGGTCTTAATTGAAAGGCATAGAGTCAAAAGAGCCCTCATTGATGGAGGAGCTGGGCTTAACATTTGTACATTAAGTCTTGTTAAATCCTTAGGGTTGTCCGAGTCTTGCATTGACCCTATGAAAAAAATCACTATTAAGGCTTATGATGAAGCTGAAAGAGCCTCTAAAGGCGTGATTGTATTGCCCATTCAAGTGGGACCCATCAAGAAGGACACCAATTGCCAAGTATTGGACATGAAGTTAACTTATAATATTTTGTTGGGGAGACCATGGATTCACGAGATGCAAGCAGTCCCATCCACGTACCACCAATGCATCAAGTTTCTGTACATGGGTAAAGAAATCATGGTTGGAGGGGACTCAAACCCATTCCAATATTGCAATGCACTCAAACCCCTTCATGAGTTATATATTCCACATAACTGAGAAGGAATCATTCAAAGAGTCACCATTGAAAATACCAAAATGGATGATCCGGTCATAACATTAAATGCTACTCAAAACCCTCCTCAAGCTAGCTCAATGACATCAACTAAGGGAAAGGAAAAGATGAGCTACAAGGGTCCAATTACTAATGAGGGTTCATATCAAACTCCCAAATTAGAGATAGTACTCTACAAACCTACTAGAGAAGAAAAAGATGAAGCTAAAAAGGAAAACTACAAGAAAATGGATAAGATGATGGAGGCATTTGATAAACAATGCAAAATTAGTTCAAAAGGAGTAGGAGAATACTTTGTTTCCCTATTCGACATGCCCACATCTCCAAGGACACATGGAAAACCATCCAAAGAACACTTAACTCATAAATACAACTCTTACTTTGTAAGAGAAAGTGACAAAGCAACATTCGACAAAGAGGAGAATGAAGTCCTTCAATGGCTTTATCAAGATGAGGAAGATATTTCAAACACTCCCATGGAAAGAATCCAACTTTTTAATATACAAACCGAGCAATATGGGAAAGGTTTTGAGATAATGCAGAAGATGGGATACAAGGGAAGAGGACCCTTAGGCCAAATAAATAGAGAATTACTAGAACCCATTGAACCTACTTGGAGGGCCAAAGAAGAAAAATTTGGAGTAGGTTACCAATACAAAGGTGAAAGCTCCAGCCCAATGCAAGACTTTTATCCTCAAGTAAATGCCTTAGAATCCGATGGAGATAGTGATGACTCCTGAGATTATGAGTGGGATAACCTATTGGATGAATCATGTCAAGATAAGGAAGTAATTGCAATACATACTTATGCAAAGATCCCAAAGCAAAAGATTGAAATCAATGAAGAACCTAATATCTAAGATCTTAACATAGGACACACGCCTACCAATCAAGCATGGATAGATAGATTTTGGATGCCTTCGAAGGAGGGAGATTTGAACGTTATTTTTAATCTACTCCTGGTTTTTCCCATGTTGTTTCCCATAGAAGTCGAAGAGGACTCAAGTGAAGGGGATTTTGACCCTTCTTCCATGGACCATCTCGAGGAAGCTCACATCATAGATCTAAACCATACAATGTATGAAACCTCAAATGAAGTCATGTCCATAAACCCTATTGATAACATTTTACCCAATGAATCCTTACTTTTGATACATCCAGATGTCATTGATTGGGACCAAACCGAGCCAAATGAGTTACTTTACTTCCCCAATGACCAAGTAGCAAACCAATACTTGAATGTGGTTGAACCATCTTTCATCAATGAACTCGAACCAAACATGATAGAAGTAGCAGGGCTTCAATCTCTTAGTCAAAAGCAAAAAATGAAAAAAAGAAAAAGAAAAGTTCTAGTGCTGAAAACCATTATGTGGTAGCATTAGAACCCAGAAAAGTAAAAATAAAAGACATTTCCTTTGGTGAAAACCCAATTGTGGCATCAAAGGAAGAGAGATTGGATACCTTTCTTGAACATGAGGAAGAAAGGTCACCTATTCTTATAGAACCGACAGAAAAGGTCAATATTGGGACAGAATTGGATCCAAAATTTATACACTTGGTAGCATCACTTACACCTCTAGAAAGAGAGGATTTCATCAAATTTTTCCAAGAACAAGAAGTGCAATTTTCATGGTCATATGCTGACATGCTCGGATTGGATCCCGATTTCATAATGCATCATTTGAATGTTAGACCCGGGGTTAAACCGGTGAAGCAAAAGTTATGAAAAATGCACCCACATGTGGCTCTCCTAGTGAAGGTAGAATTGGAAAAATTGTTAAAGGTTGGATTTATAAGAGCAATAGCATATGCGGAATGGATCTCTAACATTGTACCAATCACAAAGCATGATAAATCTATTCGTGTGTGTACGGATTTTAGAGACTTGAGTCTTGCATGCCCTAAGGATGATTTCCCACTTCCGAGCATAGATGCCATAGTGGATTTAATAGCAGGTCACTCCATGTATTCATTAATGGATGGTTTTAGTGGCTTCAATCAGATAAAAATTGCACCTGAACACCAAGAAAAGACAGCCTTTACTTGCCCTTGGGGTACCTTTTGTTGGAATGTCATGCCCTTCAACCTTAAAAATGTCGGAGCCACATATCAAAGGACCATGACAACTATCTTTCATGACATGATGCACACCTTTTTAGAGGATTATGTGGACAACATACTAGCAAAGTCCCACAAAAGAGAAGAACACCTCCAAATTCTAAAAAATATATTCATTCGGTTGGAGCAATTCAAAGTCAGATTAAACCCAAAGAAATGTGCCTTTGGTGTCCAATCTGGCAAGCTATTAAGCTATATAGTTTCCGCTAAAGGAATTGAAGTGGACCTAGAGAAAGTACAAGCCATAATGGACATGGAGATACCTAAGAACATCAGCCAAATGAGATCCTTACAAGGCAAAATACAATCCATAAGAAGGTTTATTTGTCAATTGGCTGAAAAATGTCATTCCTTCACCAGATTGCTACATAAGGATACTATATTCATGTGGGATGAGGAATGTGATCAAGCTTTCACATTATTGAAGACCTATTTGGTAAATCCACCTATTCTCATGCCACCAATCAAGGGCAAAGCATTGCTTCTATACGTATCTACCACTGAAAGATCCCTAGGAGTACTTTTGGCACAAGAGGATGAATAAGGAAAGGAAAGAGCGATCTACTATTTGAGTAGGACATTGATTAAATATGAAGTTAATTACACATTCATGGAAAGAGCTTTCCTAGCAGTGGTGTTTGAATCTCAAAAGTTGAGACATTATATGTTGATGCATAAGGTCAAGCTAATTGCCAAAATTGACCCTCTCAAGTATTTGTTAAGCAAAACTGCCTTAACAGGTAGGATAGCCAAGTGGGTTATGATATTGAGTGAATTTGACATTGAATATGTCGATATAAAGGCAATAAAAGGGAAAGTGATAGCAGATCACCTAGCTGAGAATCCCATGACTTCTACACAAACTATTCAAGTGGAATTTCTGGATTCCACCATTATAAACATAGAAGCAAAAATGTGGAAGTTATACTTTGATGGCTCCTATACTCAAGGAGGTTCCAGGGCCAGCACACTATTAGTCAATCCTCTAGGTTACACCATTCCTAAGTCCTAAAAGCTCTTGTTTCCATGCACAAATAATATAGCGGAATATGAGGCACTAGTCATAGGCATCAAAATGGCCTTAGAGTGGGACATCAAAGAGCTACAAATTTATGGAGATTCTCAACTCATCATCAATCAAGTCAACAATGAATATAACACCAAAGATGAAAAGTTGATGCCATATAAGACCATGATTGATGGTTGGAAGAAGTATTTTGGCTTGATCACTTTTAAGAAAATTCCTAGAGAGAAAAATAGAGCAGCTGACGCCATGGCCACCTTGGCTTCTTTGTTACAAAAACTAGATCAAAATGAGAAGTATGAGTTCTTGGTGGAAGAGTTGGTGAAACCGGCATTCAACCTTCCCAAAACCCAAATTGTTTCCCTATTACATGGACATGAATCCCTTTGGTACGACCCTATAAACACATATCTCAAAGACCAAGTTCTACCTTTAGACCAATCTCGAGCCCAAAAATGTAATTTCATATGCCAATCAGCCCGTTACATAATCCTTTCAAAAACATTGTATTGTAAGGGTCTCGATGGGATGTTACTTAGATGTCTAGAGGAAGAAGAGTCTAAGTTAGCTTTACGAGAGGTCCACAAAGGCATTTGTGGGTCACACTCAAGCGATTTAAACTTAGCCAAGAAAATCCTTCGCTTAGGGTATTTTTGGAAGACATTAGAAAAGGATACTTGCCATTTTGTGAAGATATGCAACAAATGTCAATATCATGGCGACATGATACATGGACCGGCATAGGAATTACACCCATTTGTTACACCATGGCCTTTCTATCAATGGGGATTTGACTTGATTGGGGTGATCTACCCACCTTCTTCAAATGGGCACAAATACATCATAACCGCAATAGAATATTTCACTAAGTGGGTAGAGGTGGTTCCTTTGATAATGAAAACAGGCAAACAAATTTCCATGTTTATCTTGAATCACATCATTTGCTGATATGGTATTCCTCATGCCATAATAACAGATAATGGAAAACAATTCAAAAACAAGGATGTTGATGAACTTTGTGCAATATTTCATATCACTCACCACTCCTCATCAATCTATTACCCTCAGGGAAATGGGCAAGCTGAAGCCATGAATAAGAATATCTTGAAAATCTTGAAGAGGTCGGTCAATAAATCAGGAAGGGATTGGCATCTGCAAATTAATCCAGCATTGTGGGCCTATAGAACTAGCATAAGAACACCTATGGGATCCATGCCATTTTCATTAGTCTATGGGGCCGAAGCAGTTCTACCATTAGAGGTTGAAATTCTATCTCTACGAGTGTCATTACAAGGATTGATCATAGATGAAGACTATAGAGTCGCTAGACTTCAAAAATTGGAGTTACTTGAAGAGCATCAAGCACAAGCTTATGAGCACCTGAAAGTGTATCAAAATATAATCTCAAGGAAGTATAATAAACATATCAAACCAAGAGTCTTTCAAGTAGGAGATTTAGTGTTGCGAGAGAACCCAAAGAATCAGGTTGAAACAGAGAAGAAAGGCAAATGGGAAGCTAATTGGCTTGGCCCATTCATCATAGTATCTTCCTTTGGCACATGAACCTATAAGTTATTATATTGTGAAGGAGAGGAACTCCAAGAACCCATCAATAGTATTCATCTCAAAAGGTTCTACACATGAGTCAGATGAAAGAGTATAAAGAGTATCAGATGAGAGAGCATCATATTTATTGTACATAATTCAAAAGAGATCTTGAAAACACTAAAAACATTTGGAAAAGCACAAAAGAAAGGAAAAACGTTGAAAAAAGATGTTATCTTGGTGAAAACCTAGCAAATAGGTGCCTTGATGATATGAAAAGAAAAAAAAAATTGAAAAAAAGAAAAATACAAAAAAATTGGAAAAGGAAAAAGTGCCTTGGTGAAAACCTAGCAAATAGGCACCTTGGTAGCAAAAAAAGAGAGAAGCTTTAAAAAATAGAAAAAAGAGCTTGATTCATCCAAAGGGTGAAAACTTGGTAAAAAAGCACCTTTTGTTCCCTTAAGTTTGTCTTTCCTAGTCACATGTGTACATATTGCATTTCCAACATCCCATTTGTAAACCTTCATTGCATCCATCATTTGTATATAGTCATAATAAAGCTTTCAGTCACATTGTTGCATTGCCTGCAACCCTAAGTTTGTCACATGATTGCATTTATCACTTGGGGGAAGGAAATGATTGGAATTTTGGTACCATGTGGATTCAATAAGTGCTACAATCAGTCACATCAGAGAGAGATTTATCAAGACTTCAGAGAGAGTGATTTTCGTGAACCTTTGATGGCTATCATTGTTCACAACCCAAGTATTTGATCTTACAACTTGATCCATGAGCCTTCATTGACTTTATTATTTAGGATTAAAAATTGACAAAACATCTTAAAGATCAGAATGCTTTGAAATACTTTTTGAAAATCAAGAAAACAGGGCAAAACACTTAAAGCTTTCTTTTGATAATTTTTTTGAGGAAATTGATTATTTTTATCACATGTCTTTAAGCTACTCAATGATGTTTCGACTAGATTGGCCATGATAGAGGTGTGATATTTTCTTGCCTTTGAGTAATTGTTTGGAGGAAGATTCATCAACTTATGAGAATTTGTCTAATGACATGGTCATCAAAGAACCATCGAGGACTATCTCATAAAAGGAAGGATTAACCTTTGCTTGTTTATGCAAACAGATCCCTTGGCTATTTAGATCTTCCATATCTTAATACCAAAAATCCACTTGCAACATTGAATCCATTGACACTGATATTCAAACTCCCATAGTTTGGTCATCCAACTAGTGAGGGTTGTACCAATTTCAAAATGAGGTTACCAAAAAGCAATAAAAAGTGGTATTCATATCATCATGATGTGGTCAGTGATGATTGTACTAGCTTTTCAGTCCTAAAGCTCAATGATGAAAATTTATCCTTATGGCATTTCTTTGCTAAAAGCTGGTGACACTTAGGTTGCATTATCATGTTAGATTAACTGCATTACCATGTTAGATCAATTGCATTATCATGTTAGATTAACTGCATTATCATGTTAGATTAACTGCATTATCATGTTAAGTAAATTGCCTTTCTTTATGGTTAATTTCCAAGGACAAAGGGGGGGTACATCAATAAAACTTGAGTTGTTTCAAACATCAAAGAAAAGGGGGGGAGATTAAATTCAAACCATTCATCATAATCCTTGATTTTAAAACAACGAAAGTGAGATTATATTTTCCATTCATGCATAGCATTAATCATTATTCATTACTCATATATCAAAAAAAGAAAAGAAAAGAAATCATTTTCCATACATCATACATTCATGTAAATAAGAGTTAGCATTGCATACATCTAAATACTTGAAAAAAATAAAAAACATAGGAACATACATATGCATTTCCATAAAACATTTTGCATCCATACATTGTCAAAATGGAAAAGCATCTCATAAATCCACACATCATTGCATTCATTTATCTATATCATAAAATAAGATAACTGCATTCATAGCATAAATCGCAAATGCATAACACATCATATAGCTGCATAAAAGATAATCTCATAATCAACTCATCAAGACAATCCAAGGAGTATATCATCATATATCATCAAAAAAGTGTTCATCAAAGGATCCAGTACATCAAGTATATCAAGATACAATATCATCTAAAGGAGTACATCAAAGGTCTCGATCAATCAAATAATAGGAAATATGAAACAGAGGACATGAATGATGGATGAATTTGTCAGCAGTCAATCATGATCCTGTGGCACCTGGATCTCTACCATTTGGTGGAGGAGCCTGAGAAGTGCTCACTCCATCCTGTCTCAGAACAACCATGGCTGAAACAAACTGCTACAGCAAGGAGGCAACCTGATCCAAATGACCCACAATAGTGGACATATCTGTCCTCAACACCTACATATCTTGGGCTAATAAACTGATAGTGGGAGCATCCTATGCACCCTACCCCTGATCCTGTGGCTGTTGAATTAGTGGAGGTACTTGTTGTGCCTGATCCTGCTGAGCATCATCATCTTTTTGTGCCAAAGCTACTCATTGTAACTACACAAAAGGATCTAAACTTCTAGGAATCTATCTGGCAACATCAACGTGAGCCTGTCTGTGAGCTCTTTGCTGTCTATGAGCTCTATCCTATCTAACTGCTACTCTAGGAGGGACTGCATCAACCTGTATATCTCTGGCATCACCCTGATCATGTCTATCCCTCACCCGTCCTCTACCTACTGCAACTTGAGGATCTCTATGTCCTTGTCCTCTCCTATGTCTGTCACCACCACCATCATGTCGACTAGGAATAGGCTCTGCTGGATTGGTGAAACAAATAAACTTACTATGAGCCCACCAGTCTTCATACTCATGAGACATACCGACATCTACCATACCAACAAGCATCTCCCATCTGCACATAGTCATACCCACAATCTGATCTAAGGCAAACTCATAATCAATACAAGGACCCCACATAGATTTCCCTACCTGTACTCGCACATATAAAGCATTTCCCTGAGGCATACCTTGCATCTAACCATACTATCTCAAAACTCTACCAAAGCAGAAGTGCTCAATAGTCATAGGAGTGCACCCAATCATCCAGCAAGGAGCGAACATATAAGATAACTCATCCTCATCCTCTCTCCACTGATCACAACCAAGGTAGGGACACCACTGAACTTGATCAATATCATCTATCTGTTGGTGCTAGTAGTCCAAATGACCTAAATGATGCTGAGTAACCATCCTAGTATATAAAAAAGCATAAGGATAACCCTGGGGCCATCTCCTATTAGAAATGGGCTTAGTAATGGGAAGATGCTCCCATATCCATAACTGCAGAACAATAGCACCAACTGACAAGGTAGAACTCTGTCTATACACTACCTCATGTAAATCATGATAAAGCCAAGCAAGGATGCAAGAACCCCAATCAAAGCATCGAGGATGTGCAAGAAAATCCTCCAATATCCTACCCCATCCAATAGAAAAACCACAACCTCGTCGGTTAGGAAGGAGCAAACCACCAATCAAGGCACCAAGTAGGGCTGGCAATCTTAGAAAGGAAGCAAACTGAGGCCATGTGATAGTATCACCATCACCTATAGTGTTGTCCCTAAACACTCATTGGTACACAGTAGAATCATAGACGAAGTCATAATATACCAACTCTCCTCTGCAGGGAATCCGTAGTAATCGATACACATCCTCAGCTGTGATCGTCATCTCTCCATAAGGTAAATGAAATGTGTTGTGGTCAGAGTGCCATCACTCCGCCACTGCAGTAAGTAACCCATGGTTCAGCTGAAACTATGGGAGATCAAGCAGGAAACTCAAACCACATCGCTCAACCACACGATACTCGGCTGCTGTCAGTGCTTGACCTAAATCAATAACCCATGATGCAACTGACCGGATATATAGGGTAGGAAAGCGAGCATGTTGGCAAAGCAAAGGAATCATATCAGTATATCATATCAAGGAATTATCTTAAGTCAATCTTCTCAAAAGTATCAAGTAATCACACCTAGTACCATTTTTTCATGTCTCTGTATCCTGAGAACGAACTAAGAAGTATCAAAATCATATCGGTTTTCACACTGATTGATTTATCCTATCAGTAACTATCCTAAGTGGATTGACAAATTATATTCTATGATACCACTATCCTGATATCCTAAACCAATTGTTTTGTTGAAGGCAATAGACCTAACCTAATCATTCAATGCTATCATCAAACGTTATCAAAATTTTCATTAGACACAATCAAGTATAAGTAAAAAAATTTCAAACGAATCAGCAGGCGTAATTTTTCTTATGTCAGGTGACATTTTAACTAAGGTGATCATAAAAACATGCAACACAACATTATTTGGGTGTTAGGTGATAGTTTGCATGCTACGTGACAGTGAATCACGTTACGTGACAACAAAAGTTATCCTAGGCGACAGTAAAATCGTTAGGGTTTTCATAAGCGACAGCATATAGAAAAAGGGGCATTTTGACCTAGCTATAGGCATGAGTATCCTATTCCTAGGCGAGGATGAAAGTTTCTTAAGCGGTATTAAAATATATAGAAGCGGGAGAGAAAAGCATGAAGGTGACAGTTAAAAGGTCTAAGTGACATTAAATTACTCCTAGGCTAGATTTTGCATATTCAACGCAATGATGAAACAAGGAAATTGCAATAAATGCTAATAAATGCACCATAAATGTAAAGACAGAGTTGGGAATGACTTACCAGAGGTCCATACTCAAGTGGCCTCGCATAACTTCGGCACCTCTCAAATCTATGCTCTCGAAATGGCACAACCATCTCAAAATTCACTAGAGGATTAGAGCAAAATTACCAAAGATGAAAAGTAAAAATGAATAGTAAAACAAGGTTTATCAACCTATTTAAGGTATTTTGACCTAATTTTGGAGGTGAAAATGGACGTGGACCTATCTTGACTAATCAAAAAAAATGGGGCATATTCTTAAATCATGACATATCATCAAATATTCAGAAATGAAAACATATTCGAGAAATCAAGCATAATCAAAATTTTCAAATCAAGAAATTTATATGTTTTAATTTCTGAGGGGGCATCAGAGTATCAAATTGAAGTTGCAATCAAATATCATGGAATTAGTGGGGCATCATAAATTTTTTTGGTTCATTATCAAAGACAACAATTAGTATCAGAGGCATATCAATAAACCAGCAATCAGGACCTAAAAATCGATCAGGACATCAAGAATCTTTGAATCAATGTTCTTCGTACTTCAATTCAAAGAGGGGCATTTGTAGACACTCAAAATTGGACAAGTGCTTTTAAATTGCAAAAATCAATAAAATGCACTAAATCATCAAAATGGATCAAAAATAAAAAAAATGGACATAATTAAATAAAGTGGGACAAAATCAATTAAAGCAAAGGAGAAATTAAATAATGATGTTAAATAATTAAATCAAAAGCTTAAAGGGACCAAAACACTATATAATTGATTTTAATCAATTAATTGTATAGTTGTTTTAATCAAAAATCAAAATGAACCTATTACCCTTACATGGCTAAATTTAATTAATTAATTGAATTTAATATTCCTAATTTCTTTCAACAAAGATGATGAACCGATGATAATTGAGGACAAAGAGACATAAATCACTCAAACATTTAAATTGTCCAAAGCTTTGAAACCATTTAAAGGCTTGTCCCCTCATTTGTCCCCCCATTTATGAACAAAGCAAATTATTTGACTCAACCAAGGGTCAACCATGATTACTTCACTCTACCCCCTACCCTTGGACATTTACTATAAATATGAGGCATTTTGGAGAGCATTTCCATCTTAGAACTTCATTTGCAAAGCATTGTTACTATAGGCATTTGAGTGCATTCTAAGAGCAATTAAGATCATTTAGAGCAATTATCATTGTAGTTTGTCAATTTGAGCTAGATTAAGCATTGAATAAGCATTGTAGAAGCATAGTAGAAGCATAAATTATTGTTTTAGAGGTGTCACTAGTGAGGGTCTAAGCTGAGAGCTTCATTTACCACTTCTTTCTAGAGAACCATGAGATGTTCTAGATTATAGTTTCATTTTAAATTAGATTTGCATTGCATTTTCTTTAAATTGATGCTATTAGATCTTAATTTCATGAAGGTGATTTTCATCATCACACAAAATTGGTCCGTGGGGTGCCATTTGTGCTTCTATATGCTTCTACATGCTTATATATGCTTCTACTATGCTCATTCAATGCTTAATCTAGCTCAAATTGACAAACTACAATGATAATTGCTCTAAATGATCTTAATTGCTCTTAGAATGCACTCAAATGCCTATAGTAACAATGCTTTGCAAATGAAGTTCTAAGATGGAAATGCTCTCCAAAATGCCTATATTTATAGTAAATGTCCAAGGGTAGGGGGTACAGTGAAGTAATCATGGTTGACCCTTGGTTGAGTCAAATAATTTGCTTTGTTCATAAATGGGGGGACAAATGAGGGGACAAGCCTTTAAATGGTTTCAAAGCTTTGGACAATTTAAATATTTGAGTGATTTATGTCTCTTTGTCCTCAATTATCATCAGTTCATCATCTTTGTTGAAAGAAATTAGGAATATTAAATTCAATTAATTAATTAAATTTAGCCATGTAAGGGTAATAGGTTCATTTTGATTTTTGATTAAAACAACTATACAATTAATTGATTAAAATCAATTATATAGTGTTTTGGTCCCTTTAAGCTTTTGATTTAATTATTTAACATCATTATTTAATTTCTCCTTTGCTTTAATTGATTTTGTCCCACTTTATTTAATTATGTCCATTTTTTTTAATTTTTGATCCATTTTGATGATTTAGTGCATTTTATTGATTTTTGTAATTTAAAAGCACTTGTCCAATTTTGCGTGTCTACAAATAGAAGAAAGCATGTGCTAAAAAATATTCATATCAATTTTAACATTATCAATAAAACCATTGATAATTTCAAAAGTAGTAACACCCATAGGATAGTAGATACCAAACATTTGCGAGATGCTTTTGGCAAAAGTGTAGTAAAAAAGAATATGCCTACTAGTTTCCAGTCTCCCACAAAAAGAGAAAAGAGGGTAGTTGCTGTTATGATCCTTCATAATAGGTAGTCTGTCGAGAAGCAGTAACCATTTAAAACACTTGATTTTGGGTTCGATAGGAGACTTCCAAAGTCTGTTCAGATGCTTCTTCCAATCGTTGTCATCAAGGTTAGGGTACCAAAGTCTGTTGATATGACCAGTAATGCTGTTGTTAACAACAATAATATTATAGATGTTTTTAGCTTTTAATCTTTCCAGAATGGTACCATCCGGTCACTTCATCTTAAGAAATCTTTGAGAGTCAACATGGCAGCAAGTAGGAAGATCTTTGCTAGCTTTGACAATCAGATTATAGGTCTTCTTTTGAGAGGGAGGAATATTGTAATGACAACTAATATCTTCCCAGCTAATAAGTCTATCATTCTCAAAAAGGGATATGAATTGAGAAATTCCCAGATTGTTCCAGTGCTTGGCAGAGCAGCCTTGGGAGAGGGCAAGAGGTTTACCAGCAATGTGCAGATTCCACCAAATGGACCATTCACCATAGAGGAGATTTTGATCAAAGAAGGCTCTATTAGTAATGAACTTTTTAGTATGATCCCAAGCTTTCCAGATAGTTTTGAAGACCGAGGATCCCTGCACAAGAATAGGGAAGTCACCCATAATGATATCACAGAAGGGGATATTCTTCCATGTTCTACCTTTTTAGGGATCCCTTTTTCAATATTGCATCTAATAAGGATCTTCCAAGGTTCTTCACCCTCCAGCGAGTGAAAGATCCATTTGGTGGCTAAAGCAGTGCCTTGAGTTCTAATATTTTTTAGGCCCAATCCCCCAAGGAGCTTGTCAGCTTGACACCAGTCCCACTTGACAGCATGAAACTTATTATTGCCCTTACCATCAGACCACATAAAGTTCCTAATGGTCTTTTGATTCTCCAAGATTTGATAATTATTAAACATCCAGGCAGAAGAGTAGTAAACATTGTAGGAAGAAAGAATTTTTTGGCAAACCTGGACTCTGCCAGTGAGAGATAGGGACCTATTGTGCCATTTATTAAGTTTATTAAAGATCTTATTCTTCACCCAAAGCCACATATCCTTAAGAGAAGGATCAATGGAGAAGGCAATGCCCAGGTAGCACACAATCTTTTGAGGGCCTCCCCAAAGGAATCCAGAGTTGGAAAACCAGTCAGGGGGTTGCTCGGACCAGCCAAGGTAGATGGATTTGGATTGAGAGATATGGGAGCTAGAGATAGATCAGAAGGCATTAAGCTTAGCTTGAAGGGCATTGAAATTGGCCTCATTGACTTCAAAAAATAAGGAAGTATCATCAGCAAATTGACAGTTTATATGATCAGCATTATTGGGAAGGGTTATACCTTTAACAGTAGGGGAAAGAGAATTATCCTTGAGAATGTAAGATAAGGCATCAGAGGCTATGAAAAAAAGGGTAGGGGCCAAGGGGAAGCCTTGTCTAATGGATTTACCAAGAGGGAAGGGGGTAGATAGGGAACCATTGACTTCAACCTGAGCCGAGGCATCTTTGAGAAGGATCTTGACAAAGTTATAGAACAAAGGGGGGAAGCCAAAAGCTTCTAACATCATGAGGATGAAGTCCCATTCAATATAGTTATAAGCCTTTTCAAAATCAAGGAGTAACATAGCAAAGTTTTGGTTTGAGTGCTTGGACCAATTCATGGCTTCCCAGCTAGTAATAAGATTTTCAAGAATATATCGACCTTTGATGAAGCCCGTTTGAGTGGAGTTGATAAAATTCGGGAGAATAGATTCAAGCCTCAAAGCCAAGATCTTGGCAAGGATTTTATAGGAGACATTAAGGAGGGTAATAGGTCTCCAATTTTTTAGGAGAGCCTTGTCTCCCTCCTTGGGGATAAGTTTTATAATGCCTCTGTTAATGAGGCAACCAAGAGTTCCTTTGTTGTAGGCATCTAAGTAAAGATCATAGAGATCCTTGCATATCCAGTCTAGAGTAGATTTATAGAATTCACTGGAGAGACCATCTGGGCCAGGGGCCTTGTCATTCTTCATAGTTTTAATAGCATTTTCAATTTCTTCAAGAGATATATTTTGATTAAGAAGCTGACTGTCGTCGATGGAAAAAATGTTGGGGATAAGATTTTTATAGTAGTGTCTAAGTGTCTTGGCTTCAGCAGAGTCCTCAGAGGAAAAAAAGATTACTATAAAATTTGGCAAAAGCTTCTTTTATACCCTCTTCCTAAGTGATCTCTTGATTATGCATAAGAATTATAGTAATGGATTCGTTAGCTTGCTTTTGTTTGAGCAAATTGAAGAAAATTTTTGATCCTCTATCACCATTTTGGATCCAATGAGCCCAGGATCTGATCTTGGCTCCCTTGATTTGAATTTGCTGATGGTTCCTAAGGTTGTTATGAGCTTAAACAACTTGCGAATAGGGAGTGATATCTTGTGGATTAGACTGGACATTGGCTTCAATGGATTGAAGTCTAGCAAAGAGGATCTTTTTTGAGTATCTATAATCCTTAGCCTTCTTTTGACCAATGGTCTTAAGGAGGTTGTGCTAGGTAGAAATATTATGGTTCCATAAGTCAATAGGAGAGAGGGAGAGGAGGGTATTATGGTTAATAATTCTAATGAGCTGGATGGCAGAAATGACATCTTCATCCTTCAGGAGAGAGTTGTTAAGAATGAACCTCGGGTTAGCAACCTTCTGAAAAGTAGGGGCATTGTTAAGTCTGATACAGGCAACAATGGGGTGGTGGTTTGAAAGAGAGGTGGGTGAAACAGTGACCATATCCCCACATTTTTCAGGGAGGAAAGAAAAGAAATTCTTATTGGCATAAAATCTGTCAAGCCTAGTGTAAATTCTAGAGGGACCTTGTTGAAAGTTGCACCAAGTGTGCCAAATGCCATTGTGGTTATTAGAATTTCCAGTTAGTGGATCGAAGAGGAGTTTAGAGGATTTGAATCTATTCTAGTGGAGACTTTCTTGGTCCTTCTAAGAAAAGGGAAGACCACCGGCCTTATCTTCCTGGTCTTCAATCATATTAAATTCACCCCCAACAATCTAGGGGATATTGGGAAGCTCAGAGAGCCAGTCCCAGAGGCTCACCTGTTCTTTGTAGTCATTGGAGGCATAAATGGAGCATATACCAATGAGAATAGTATTAAAAGATAGGGTAGCCCACACAACCCTATTGCAGGGAGAAACCCCTTTGTTAGTAATACATGGAGCCCATTTGGGATCAATCAGGAGGCCCACTCCTCCTTTACCTCTGGTGTGGTTGGAAAGGATCTTAATAGCATCCTTCCAAATGACATTCAAGTTACTTTCAAGGATAAAATTAGTGGATTTAAGCTCTTACATCATTAGAAAATCCATATGATTGACATAATCAAGGAAATGCTTAACGACATATTTCCTATCCGAGGATTCAAGCCCCCTAACATTCCAAGAGATACAATTCATGATGAACTTTCTAAGAGAAGGGGAAACTTAGGGTCTTTGGACCCCACATTATTCGTATTCGTAGAGGTTAAGCCATTCTTACCACTTAAGTGTTTGTTTTTGGATCCTAAGGGGCAACCCCTTTTCTTTGATTGGGAAAGGATAGATTTGTCATCCAATCCTTCATTGTCGGAGCCAGAAAGCATCAAAACTTCCATGTCATCAATTTTGAACTGAGGGATAGCTAAAATAGGTGGCAAGGCGATGGGTGAGGCATGGGAGGCAAGTTGATGCATGTAGGAAGTAGCAGGGGGGAGTTCTGTGTTAGGTGGCAAGACAATGGGAGAAGCATGGGGAGTAGGAAGACGTGTGGAGGAAGCAGTAGGGATAACCTCAAGAGTAAAATCATCTGTAATTTCTTTGAAGACTTTCGGTGTGAAGCGGAGAGATACACTTTTATTAATATTGTTATCAGAGGGACTGAGCAATGGCTGGCAGGATGTGGAGTCCAGTGTTGGCAAAATAGCCAATGAATGAGATACAGGACAGGCCCTAGGCCCATAATTGCAAGGCAGGTTACCATTTTTCCTCCGGCATTTTTTTATGTCCACGGTTTGGAAGCCATCTTGAGAGTCTAAATCAGTAAAAATATGAGAGGAAAATATTGGTTGGGAGGAGATAACTATGGCCTATGAAGTAGCAGGAGCAACACAACTCTCAGGTGGCGGAGGAGGAGCTTGAGGAGTAGGGGAAGGGGCGGGGGGTGGAGGCGGTTGAGATTTAGGGGGGGGCCTCTTAGAGATAATCGGGTAGTCCTTCCTGAGGTGTCTTTCATTCTTGCAGAGAAAGCAAGCATTAAGTCCCCCTAATATTTCGAGAGGGCAGGAGAAGAGTTCATCACCAAGATTAATTTCCAAAGTAGCAGGGATTTCTAGACCCGGTTGGAGCGCAATCAAGGCTCTAGCATTCATGTGGGGCACCAATCTGGTAGTATCATCCATCCTTATGAGCTTACCCAAAGGCGCAAGGAAATGGGGGAGAAATCTCCAGAGAAAAGGAGGCACATTTTTAACAATAAGCCAGCGAGGGGCTGAAAGAGTGAGAATTTCATCATGTATAGCTTCGGGAGTCCAGGGTAGGGCATGAAAAGAAGATGTTCCTACTATCCAGTATTGCTTCTTAAGAACAACTTGTTGAGCCTCTAAATTATTAAAGAATATAACAAATAAACCAGATTGAAGTTGCCTACAAAATGAAATATGATATCCAAGTTTTAAGTTCCAGTAGTTATGGAACCAGTCATCTAAAAACTTGCTCGGAGGGCATTTCTCAATATCAACCGCAGCAAAGAAGATAGAAGAATCCTTTAATCTATTTTTTTCCTTAGCAATTTCATTGACCATATCTAAATTAGGAGAAATGGAGAGAGGGCGCAAGGGAACCCTAGATTCCTTACCAAATTTTTGTGTTTCATTTCTGATATGGAACCTAGCTCCGGCACCAATGGAGAAAGCAGAAACAGTTTCGGAGAAGGACTTCGGTTTGAGAGCCAAAGTCGAAGAGCTAGGTTTAGGTGAAATGTTCAGATCTGGCTCCATAGGAGCCCTAGAAGGTTGCGAGGCTGTATGAACGGCCTCTGCCGAGGTGCAAGACTCAAACATAAAAATTAAATGCAAATAAAGGAAGGAGCACACTTGGCATGAGGAAGGAGTGTGAACACTGGCGGGGACCAGAGAAATGGTAGAAAGTACGAACGCCAAGAATGCAGAAGGAGATCGTCGAAAAAATGCAGAAGCTTCTCAATATCAAAAATAATTTAATATGAATTTTAATTATAAACATGTGCATTATTGAAAAGTGAATTGTTTTCAAAAGTTATCAACCTATTTCAAAAAGTCAAAGTTGAGTTGTTGACATAAAGTTGTTTTAATTAATTAAAATTAAGATTTTCTTTCAAGTTGTGATTGGAGTTGATTTAGGAGTTAACTGTTAAGTTATCCTAGGGTTTGCATGAATTTGGGAATTGAATCCCTATTAGGAGATCTACATTCATTTTGAGAGAACACACAGGTTTTGGAGAATTTGTGGAGAGAAATTGGAATTTGGCATCTTGAGATTCTTGGGTGAATTATCTTTGTTTGAGAATCTATGAGAGCTTGTTTGTGCATCTGGATTTTGGCTTTGCAATCTTCAAGGACTCAGATCTGCAGGTTCATCTTCATACTTGGAAGGATCTGGACTATTCTTCTTCTCAAAGGCCTTTGTTTCAGTACTAGTATTGGATCTGAGGTAGGATTGGAGAATCTTCTTTGTAATTTATGTCTATGCTATTTTCTGTGATTTATTATGCCTTGTGAATTACATTAGCTTAGATTTGTATTCTTGTGATTGTGGGTATTAGAAAACCCTTAGATCTATATTTCTATGATTTTATTTAGACTTGACACAGTAGGGATATACTGTCCAAATTTCGTGAAATAACTCTCTATAAAACTCATAGAAAATAAAAAATTAGTGTAGGCTATAGTTCAACTATAGAGCCTTGGAAAAATAATTAGTTATGAGAAAAACCCAATTTGGGTAGGAAATATTCTTGCTGGTAAATTGAAATTTACTTCTCTAGAAATTACACCAGTAGAAATTAAAATTACACCAGTAAAAAAAAAAATACAATAGCAAAGAAAATTAAAAGAAAAAGACAATTTTGTGTGTAAAAAATTAAAAAGGGTCTAATTAGTTTTTTTGGAAAAAAGTGTAGAGAATTTATATTTCCATTTTTGGAAATTGTCCTTTTAAAAAATATATATATACTATGTCAAAAAAAAAGTTGCATTTGACTTTATTATAAAAAAATAAATATAATAAAGCTTCTAAAAATCGCAAGGTTTATTGTTTGTTTTAAATATAAAAAAAAAAGAAATTTTAAAAAAAATTAAAAAGTGTTTGGTGGGGGCGGGGGCCACCAACTCCCCCTACCCCCACGGCCTGGCCTGCAACACGGTACCCATGCTACAAACCTGATTGCGCATGGGGCTGTGAGCCAGTGCTACAGCCGAGTTTGCAATGCTAGTGGGGGTGTGCTTCCCCCCATTGCGATTTACCTTATATTATTTTGTTTATTATATATTTTATAATATATAAAAAAAGAAAATTTGTTTATTAATTAATATTTAATTTAAATAAAAATTTATTTTAATATTAAAGTTTCTTAAATTAAGTTTGTTATTATTTATTTTTTAAAAAAAGATTTTTATTTATTAAAGTATTTAAAATAGATTTCATTTTGGAGTTATAAAATATAATAATCATGCTAAATTATTAATTATTATATTAAATGAAATTTTACCATAATTTAAGGCTTAAGATTTAGCTTTAAAATTATGTAATGATTGGAACTTAATTATTTAATTTAAATGGATTTAAATTATTTAATTCATTTTAGAGTCTTTTTGTTAATTCAATTTAGACTTAAATTATTTGATGAATTTTAGAGTTAATTATTTAATTTAAATAGAATTAAATTATTTAATTGATTTTAGAATCAAATTGGCAAATTAATTTAGACTTAGATTATTTGATTAATATTGAATTAATTATTTAATTTAATCTGGATTAATTATATGAGATGTTTAATTACTATGTTAGATGTGCTTTCTATAATGCATGTTTTTTATTAGTTTCAAAATTATTTTATATGCATGATTTGAATTTGGATGTGCACATATACACTGTAATTGGTTGTTTATGTTAATGCGATTCTATTTTTCTTGGGTGTTGTGTTCTCCTGCTTTGTGGGTATTAGACGATCTAGGGAAAGTACAAAGGCTGGGGTTTTGATTTCTATGAACATGTGTACTACTTATGTTATGGCATGAGTGTGATGTGATGTGTTACCCTATCTGACCATATAGGCTCAAGTTGTACTAAATTTTGTAAACATGTATCTATAGTCACTCTTGATTCTTGTGTATGTTTCTGGATGTGGGATTGCTTGATTTTCTATCTGTGTTAGATCTAGGAGAGATATGTGAGCCTAGGGTAGTTTACCTAGATATGTAGTAGGGGATGGCTTGCAATAAGCGTCGGGGCCAACAAGTGGCTTCCAAGATCACTTATTGTAAGTATTTGTAATCAAGTGATAACTTAATATAACATTGAGAGATATTAAAATGAACCTAATAAGATATGTTCCTCAACCATGCTTGAGTGCTGGTACAAAATAAGATGGAGGATGAGATGATGCTTTCTGCCTTGAGAGGTGTGTGTCTGGCATAGTTAATGACTTCTTCAGTATGAGAGGTCATTGATACCATGTATTGTCACTTAAGTGCCAAGATCTAGAGTGATTACCAGGATGAGACTCAAGGGTTAGACGTACATTATGACACCTTCCTACACATAGTCTAGTTATCCTACAAGTATCAGTTTCCTCTGGATTAGCGAATCTTACCTATCACTATACTTGTTTACCCTGAGTTAGAGAGCTTTCAAGATTCCCTTGCTTAGTGGTATATCTTATTTTGGTATTGGTTATTTGAGTGGGGTCTGATGTTATCTCCTCAGCATGGTGGGGTAGACCTTTGTGGATCTACATGGATGGGTGGTAGTGATTCTTTACCATTTGAGATTTGACATCCTGGTTCCAGTGCTTGATGGTGCTTCTGTAGTTGGATGCCTTATGATTCTTCATTGATGCTTCTTTTCTTATATTCTAATATTGTAATCTTGTATTAGAGTATCGCATGTGATACCTAATCTGGATAGTGTACTATTGTTGTTAGAGTGATTACTACATAGCTTGCGACATGTGCAATGAATGTGAGTTCATTTAGGTTTCATGGATGACCATGAGGACTGTAATTATTATGATGTAATTGTTTAATTTATTTTATGGAATCTTTTGTTGATGTTATTTGGATGAGTTATGTTCTTAAGTAATTCTACGTCATGGGACCCACAAGTTTTATAACCTATATTGCTTATTGTGTTAATGTGAGTAAATGGTTATTGTTTATGCATGAATGTTTATCTTATTATGTAAACTTTAGAAAAAAAAAAATTCACCAAACTTAGTATCATGTTTTAGGTTAATCTCTTTTGGGTTCCTTAGCGGGGCATTACACTCTGAAACATCAAATCCAATACATACTGAACCAAATACTCATCCACTATACACAGGAACACTGTAACATCAAAAACTAGAAACTCAATCATATCTCACTCAAATTGTCATCCAAACTTGTATGAACCTCTGTAGACCATCTACAAAGGCCTATCAATAACACCTCACGATTACAACTTAGGATCTTCAATCTCTCACCTGATCAACTGAAATCATCTTCAATGAACATACTTAATACACTGTCTGAAATAAAAATTAGTATGTTGACATCAATGACAAAACATTAATGTCAGCACACCCAAGTATGAAACTCTAACATGCTCAATATCTTCCAATAGAATTGAGGGTTTCAATCGGTCCATCTCTTTTTCTTATCATGTTGTAAAATTATTACATAAAATATGAGAGAAATAGAGTACATTGTCGATAATATGATGAAATATGCTAGTTTAATCATTAAATGCTATTGTATTAACTTGGTTTTATGGTTTCTTGTTTGTTCTAACCATTTCTCTATAATGAATCAAGGGTTTGAGGTGGTCCATTTATTTTTTATATCATAGTGTGAAATTATTTCATGGAATGTCAAAGAAATATGGTACATTATTGACAATATAATTAAACCTTCTACTTTAATCATGAAATGTTAAATTGTATTTATTTTCTTTTATAATTTATTGTTTGTTTCAACCATTTCTATGTATTGAGTCAAGGGTTTTAGTTAGTTTATAGTTTTTTGTATCATATTGTGAAATTATTGCATGAAATATCAAAGAAATAAGGTACAATGTCGATAATATGATTAAATCAACTAGTTTATTCATGAAATGTTATTGTATTATTTTTTATTTATATTTTCTTGTTTTATTCAACCCTTTTGTGTATTGAGTCAAGGGTTTGTGTTGGACCATTTTTTAAAATATCATACTGTCAAATTATTGCATCGAATGTCAAAGAAATAGGGTACCAAACTTTGACATGCTCAATAATCTTCCAATAGAATTGAGGGTTTCAATCGGTCCATCTCTTTTTCTTATCATACTGTGAAATTATTACATCAAATCTAAGAGAAATAGAGTACATTATCGATAATATGATGAGATATGCTAATTTAATCACTAAATTTTATTGTATTCACTTTCTTTTATGGTTTCTTGTTTGTTCTAACTATTTCTCTTTAATGAATCAAGAGTTTGAGTCAGTCCATTTGTTTTTTATATCATATTCTGAAATTGTTGCATGGAATGGCAAAGAAATATGGTACATTGTTGACAATATGATTAAATCTTCTACTTTAATCATTAAATGTTATTGTATTCATTATCTTTTATAATTTATTATTTGTTTCAACCATTTCTATGTATTGAGTTAAGGGTTTGAGCCAGTTTAGTGTTTTTTGTATCATATTGTGAAATTATTGTATGAAATGTCAAAGAAATAGGGTCCAATGTCGATAATATGATTAAATAAGCTATTTTATTCATGAAATGTTATTGTACTCTTTTTCATTTATAGTTTCTTATTTTATTCAACTTTTTTTGTGTATTGAGTTGAGGATTTGTGTTGGACCATTTTTTTAATATATCATACTATCAAATTATTACATCAAATGTCAAAGGAATAGGGTACCAAACTCTGACATGCTCAACAATCTTCCAACTGAATTGGGCGTTTCAATCAGTCCGTCACTTTTTCTTATCGTACTGTGAATTATTTCATGGAATCTGAGAGAAATAAAGTACCTTGTCAATAATATGATGAAATATGCTAGTTTAATCATGAAATGTTATTGTATTCACTTGGTTTTATGGTTTCTTGTTTGTTCTAACCATTTTTCTATAATGAATCAAGGGTTTGAGTTGGTCCATTTTTTTTTATATCATACTATGAAATTATTGCACGGAATTTCAAAGAAATATGGTACATTGTTGACAATATGATTAAATATTCTACTTTAATCATGAAATGTTATTGTATTCATTTTATTTTATAATTTATTATTTATTTCAACCATTTCTATGTATTGAGTCAAGGGTTTCAGTTAGTTTAGGGTTTTTTGTATCATATTGTAAAATTATCGCATGAAATATCAAATAAATAGGGTACAATGTCGATAATATGATTAAATCAACTAGTTTATTCATGAAAGGTTATTGTATTCTTTTTAATTTATAGTTTCTTTTTTGATTCAACCTTTTTTTTTGTATTGAGTCGAGGATTTGTGTTAGACCATTTTTTTTAATATCATACTGCCAAATTATTGCATCGAATGTCAAAGGAATAGGGTACAATGTCGATAATATGATTAAATCTTCTAGTTTAATCATGAAATATTATTTTATTTGTTTTCTTTTACTATTTCTTGTTTGTTTCAACCATTTCTCTATATTCAATTGAGGGTTTCAGTCCATCCATTTTATTTTTTCCATACTATCTAATTATTACATAGAATGTCAAATAAATAGAGTACATTGTCGATAATATGATTAAATCTGCTAGTTTAAGCATGAAATATTATTGTAATCATTTTCTTTTTTGATTTCTTAGTTGTTTCAATTTTTTTTTTGTATTGAACCAAGGGTTTCATTAGGCTATTATTTTTTACCATACTATCAAATTATTACATGGAACGTCAAATACATAAGGTTCATTATCGATAATATGATTAAATCTACTAGTTTAATCATGAAATATTATTGTATTCATTTTATTTTATGGTTTCTTGTTTATTTCAACCATTTATCTATATTGAATGGAGGGTTTGATTTGGTCCATCTATTTATCATACTTTCAAATTATTACATGGAATATCTCTGTATTTTTACATTTATAGTGACTTTATGAGTTTCTCTTTACTAATTGAGTCTATGCATTTCTCTGTAATCATAGACTGTATGCATTGCTAATATTACATTAATTGTATGTATTCTTAAGTTTACATTGACTGTGTGCATTACAAGTTTACATTTACTAATGGAATTGTTAAGTTTACATTGACTGTATGCATTTGTCATATATTATACTTGAATAGGTGAAAAATGGAGCTTTAACAATGCATCTAACATTCCCCACTATTCATTTGAATAAGTAATGTAAATCTGGAAATGCTTGAAATCAGGTAATATAAGATACATACCTCATAATGGAATTAATTTGGAAATACCCATTTTTTGATGCCTGTGTACAATCTCAGGAAATTCTACAACCAAATTCGGGGCCAGAAAACCGCAACAAAGAAAGCCCAGAAAACTTTTGTCTCTCTGGAAGCAAGTCGACTTTGACCCAGATAGCGGGGCACAATCTTACCCTAGGGCATAATCTTACCTCCCACTGAAGGTTTTCCTTGACCCAAAACAACTCTGACATAAATTTTGTTTATGGATCTCGAAAGTTCACCGAAAAGGGTACTCAGATATGTACTTCAATTCTCGAAACACCGACTGTAGATATTTGAAAATGGTGTTTTGGGGTGGCTATATAGGGTTTTGCCTTAGTCAAACCCCTGTTTTGGTGATCTCCACCTCCACGAATAGCCGGATGTAATAGAATGTGTAATGCCAAGATCTAATCCTCTAGATTGAAACCCTAGCATGGATGTATATGTATGAGAAAGAAATGCATAGATTTGAATAAGATAACAAAGCATAGAAATCCTCCAAGGCTAAAGTACTCCTACCAAACTCATCATTCGTAATTTATACCCCATGATTGTATCTTTGAATGCTTGAATATTAATAATGGTGGATCAAGGAAGAAAGGATCTCTCTTGCTCTTAATAGATGTTCACAATGGTGTGCTCACAAAAATGCTTGATATAAAAAATGGCTTGATCTTCTATATCATCCTCTTGCAATATTTCATCTTCACTTCACCATCACTTGCTTGCTTCTCATGACTTGTTCTCTTGTGTTATCATTGTGATGAAGGCAAATGAGAGTCTTTATATAGAGGTTTCACAGTGAGGCTCCTAGAGTAATGTGAGGACCCATAATCCAAATTTCACCTTGAATTATGGTCCAATCACAATAACCAACTAAGGAGGGAAATGAATTAAATGAATTTCAAATTAAAACCCTTCTGCATTTGGATCCAAAAGCCCGACATTGATTTCGAGGCCCTCCGGGACCAAAAATTTGAAAAGGGGGATCAAATCTCAAAGGAGGTCAAGGAAGACCTCGAATCTAAACTAGGTCAGAGATGACCTCGACCTCAATCTAGCTCAGGGTTGACCTCAACCTTGACCCAGGGGTCCAGATCCAACCAGAATGAGAAACAGGAGGTCCCGGGGATGCCCAGAGACCTAGAAATGATAACAAAACAAGGCAGAGTGCCAGAGAGGTACATAATCCTATGATGAATATGATGAAGATTAGGAGGGCCTATGCCTAATTCTTACCTATAAAATAGAGCCATAAAGGAGGGAAATTAAGGAGAATCCTCAGGATCCTAACCCTAATGTCACCTAGAATGTGTAATACCCCAAAAATGGGCTATAAGTTCATTAATCTCCTACATCTTCAATTCGAACGAAATCAACATTGAAGTCCTAATCTAAGGCACATCTGCACATCATCGAATCCTAATTGATTATCTTAAATTCTGCATCGAGGAATATTCCTAACAATATTCCTAAATTATCTTAATTATTTTTAATTTAATGATTATTTGACGATAAATCACATTTATCCTAAAGTTTGATTAATTGAATATTTTCATATTGATATAATTAGATTTAATATCTTGCCACTTAATTGTGTAATTAAATTTAATTCTATCTATTATTAATTGTATTATTTAATTTTGACAATAAATCTAATATCCTATGAATAATTGATTAAATTCTTATTTAATTAATTAAAGCAAGTTGTCATTATTTAATAATATAGTTTTTAATAAAAGTTTGATTAAATAATTGATTAACCCATAAATCAATTGTTTTATTTTTAAAATCAGTTAAGTTGGAAATAAATTACTTTAATTCATCAAAAACATACACAATCATAAAAGCAGACAACTATCAATTATCAATTAAAGCTAAACTCTATTTTGAGTTAAAACTTAGCTTTTGCATGTTTTTGTGAGTTAATTATCCTTTATTTAAAAATAACTCAAAAATCAACCTGAGTTATTTGAGTGATTTATGGATTTTTTTCATGCACCTCCAAAGCCTTCGATTTCTATAAAAATAATGCTCAGCTCTTCATAATTCATCTCTCAATCATCTCGCAAATTGCAAACTTACTCTACAGGAATCATAGCATATCAGATTTGGAGAATTTGCACAATTGGAGCTTGAAAGAATCAACTTGTGAATTCAAAGCTTTGTGAGATAAATTTCAATTGCATATTTTTCATATCATAGCATAGAATTTCATAGCTTTGCATATCATTGTTAGATAGATCAATTCATAGCATATCAATTTCATCTAGCATAGATTCATATCGGTTTTTATCATTCTTATTGCATAGAAAATATCAAAAATATAGATTAATTGCATTCAATTTCATATCCATCTTTTGCATTCAAATCTTTCATTTAGGTGTCGTCTAGGTCACTAATCTCGATTATAATCTGAGAACATCAATCTCGCACCTATTAGAAGCCAGTAAATCGCTTGGTTACATAGTTTTCAATTTTGCACGATTTCAATTTTTGCTAACCTCTAATGTTTTACTGAGTGTTGTGTCTATAGATCAGGTACAATTTTCACACACACATTTCTGGCACCCACCGTGGGGCAACCCACCTTTGCATGCTGATTTTGATTCTTGGAGCTAAAACCCTAAAGTTTCAAAGATTTAATTTTATCTCCCAAACGGCTTGGATTTTTGGTCTAAATTTTTTTTTTCAGGTTTAAGACATATCAAGGAAGCTTAAAAAAAAAATTTAGAATTTTCTAAATTATTTTGAATTTTTAATAATTTTTTTTCAATTTTTCATAAAAAATTAATATCTGACGCAAATCAGCATATTTTTCTAAAATTTTTACATTTTCGGAAATCTCTTTAAATTATGTAGGGGGTCTATTATTTGTGTTTTAAATTTGGATGCAATTTAATAGCTCAAATAGTCAATTTGCAAAAACTAGTCTGTTTTGATAAAATGGGTCTCTAGGGCACAAATGAAGAGATTTTTCTAAAATTTTTGTATTTTTGGAAATCTCTCTGTTTTCTAGTAGGGTTCTCTATTCTGAATTTCTATTTTTGTGGCCAAAATCATATCAAAAAAATTAGATCTTGTTGACTAGGTCAAATGTAGTGCAAAAAAAATTAAAATTTTATGATGGGTATGCACTTATTTTTCATATGATTCAATGCATGATATGAGTTGTCATTTGGATTAATTTATGGTTATTATTACTCCTAAAAATTGATTTTTAGAGCTAACCCTATGGTTTTCATAAGTTGAATATATTTTGCATATCTTGTTTGCTTGTTTGCTTGTTGGAGAGTTCGTAGCTTGCTTGCATGGAAAAGCTCAACAAAAATTGCTAAAAATCAGGTAGAATCTACTAAGCACGTTGCGAGGATCACGAGGTATTCTCCTTGTTCTGAAAACATTTCGATTTGGACTTAAAATAAATCTCTCACATGTCAAACTTGTGTGCATCTTTTCATGCTTTTGATCTATTTCTACACACTTGCATAATTTGATACTAGGTTGTGACCCCTTAAGGATTCATTAAGTAGTCTTAGAATACTTGTGATTGATCTTGATTACTATCTTGGGTTATTGGACTCGCTAATCTACCGGCCCCTCATTTCCGCCCTATGGTTGCAATCTCAGCGCCATAAAGGGGAGGGGTCAACAAGACAGAAATGTTAAGTGTTCCACTTGGCAACCCTTTTGTGCTTTTAAGAACTCACTTGTTTTCTAAGTTGGGGACTCATTTTCAGCTTGTGTGAGGTGTTAAATGTTCCACCTTGTGGACTCATCTCATATTCACTTTAAGCGTTAAGTGTTCCTCTTTCTTCTTTTTGGATACTTTTGGTAGATTTGCTTTCGGGAATATATCTGTGCTCACATAGTAATTAGGCCCTATGAACACTATTCGTGATTCTTGAGAGATTGGATTCTCAGTGAAATCCTTCTTGACGACAGAATCCTTGTAGGTAGGGAGGATACTTAGTGTGTTTCACATTCAACTTGGTTAGTGTGTCTTCTCTTATTGATCGACACATTCTCTCTCCAGAGAGGTTGATAGATCACGTAGGATTGATATCATGAGCTTTGGTGAATCAAAATTGGTTAGTGCATCTTCTCTTATTGATTGATACATTCTCTCCCCAGAGAGGTTGATAGATCACGTGGAGTTTATATCACAGACCTTGGTGAAACAAAACTTTGTCTTAGCGTGTCGGATTAATCTGCTTGCTTTGTTTGGGTTAAAAGTGAAGAGGTGTCAAAACCTTAAATCTGGAGCCAAGTCCCCTTGTGGTATAAATCTGTGAGTCACCTTTAGAGAGGGTTAACCGTAGCAGACAATCCCTTCACAGGGCAAACTACGTTGATGGAACCTCAAGCGGTAATAGCCATTTTCGCCATGGTAGTGACAGCCGCTATATAAATGTCCTTGTGGAAGAAATCTCCACGGGTATGGTTCATTGTTGGGTTGTCAGATCTCCCTAGTAGCTCTTGAAGATTAAGTTCTCAGACTGTGTCAAAACCTTGGTGCACCGGGATTGGAGTTCACCCCTTTGAATCATAAAAGTTGCAGAGTCAAACCATTACTAAAAACCCTAGAGAGGCCAATTTTTCATTCTCAGGTATATGTGTGTTATTGCAAAACTTTTCAGAACATACATAATTAGTACTCTCAGGGATTAGCACAATTTGGTCACTTGATTGTTCATGTGCAAGGTTGCTTTTGCCCTTGTTCATTGTTTTCAGACGTGCTTGGAATCACTTGCTTGCTATTCTGCATGCTTGTTTATCTACTTGGCTATTAAAAATGATCAAATCTGGTATAACCTTCAAAATCTGGACAGTACAATTTGCAAACAATCCAGAACTGAAAACTTTAAATTTTGCAAAAATTGACGTAAAATCCTTTCTAGAGTCAAAAGTCATTTCAGGAAGTCAAAAGTCGTACGACTTTTTGTCAAATGTCATTTCAGTATTGCCCATTTATCGTATGATTGAGAACCCAGTGTCGTACGATTTTTCATGCCAACAAATCCAAGGAAGTCAAAATCTTGTTAGCAACTGTCATATGATATTTACAACTATCGTTTCATTGCTACCCAACTGTCATACGAGTTTTACAACTATCGTTTCATTGCTACCCAACTGTCGTATGAGTTTAGCAACTGTCATTTCAAAGACTACCCAGTGTCGTACGAGTTTGCAGATTGTCATTTGGAAAAATTTGAGAGAGTTGTCAGAAATTGTCAAATTGCAAGATATCCAATGTTTCCAGCCTAGTTCCAGAATCTATCAAAAATATCATTGTGTCAGGAACAGAGCAGTAGCTATTGAGCATTCTACCATTTTCTGAGTTTGATCTTTTGAATCCGATCTAGTCTTCTATTTGATCAATTTGAGTCCTTTTTATCTCGTGTCAAAACCTTGTCATAACTATAAATCTTCAATCAATCTTCAAAAATAGACTAAGTGTTGAGAACTCATGTCCGCTATCTTTTGGGCGATCTATCCCATACATCCAGGGCACAGTTTCCTTCACCCACATCTCATCAGATCTTCAAAACTATCATAATCTTGATAAGGTTGCGTCATCCAATTTTCTTGAATCAAATTGTTCTTCAGTTGTCTTCGTCCTTTTCTTCTGTTTCATTCAAAGTTAATGGTGGAGACCAGAGCTTCTTCACACAAGAAATTAGAAGAAACATCTCAGAACTTACTTTTGACCAATACCCCAGGTCCAACTCTTGAACAACTCATCAAGTCAGGTATCTACGAAGATGATGGTCTCGGTAACTTTCGATTGAAAACTGGTTACATACCTCCTCTATCAACTCACAGAGGTAATCAGCAAACTCCTCCTCAATCTGTTCCAGGGAGCCCAAAAACTCCTATCATGTCTCAAGCAGGGACAAACCACTGTTCTCTAGGAAGAGGGTCCCAAGGACACCATTCTCAACATAATGCCGACCAAGAACCTACCCCCTCTGAAATCCATCGGTGTCAGAATGACGATGAATTCAAGAGAATGATGAGGCATTTCTTGAAAGTGGATAGAGAGGCATACTTTTTACAATTAGCCCAGGAAGGGGCTAAACTTCCTCCCAACTTTAACGTTGATGATATAATCACACATGAGGAAGAAAATCCACTCACAGCTATGACAAAATAGATGCATGCTATACAAGTCAAATTTAACAATCTTAAGGAGAAGGAACCCAAGGAGTTCTCCATGGAGGCCCTATGTCCTTTCCCGTTCGACAAAAACTTGTATATGCCACCATTCCCAAAAAGAGTGGAGATACCAAAGTATGACAAATATGACAGACACTCTGATCCTCAAGATCATGTCAGAGAGTTCTGTACGCAATCCATGGAATTCATGCATGAACTGACTTATCTAATGTGTCTTTTTCCTAGATCCTTGGGAGGAGCATCCATTCAGTGGTTTTCAAGATTACCTTCTACGATCAAAACTTTTGAGGAATTGATTAAATTGTTTTATCAATAATATTCCTACAATATTCAACATCCGATTACCATGATCGATATCTGTAACCTCAAGCAATATCCAGGGGAATCATTCCTAACTTTTCTCAAGAGGTGGTGAAAGAAGTTTTCTCTATATGCTAGACCAATTCCTGAAATGGAAAAACTTGAAATCTTTATCAATAACCTTGTTCCAGAGCTCAACTATCCATTACAAATGCAAGATCATGTATCTTTTGATAAAATGGTGGATAATGCAGTCAAGATTGAGAAAGCACTTGTCAAGAAAGGAGAAATCACACTTCAAAAGGACAAGTCTGAATCTGGATCTAGCTCAAAAGATAAAAACAAGAGCTGGAATAGAAACAAAGGTATCATCTCTGATGGTGTTGTTGACACTATCCGCACCCCATCAAAGGCACTGGCCTACAATCTCACCCTTGCCACCAAAGCCATTGAAGCTTCAAAGCAAAAATCTGCTGAACCATCTCCAAAGAAGCCATTCAAATGATGGGATAATAAACGAAAGTTTACTCCCCTAGGAGAATCTTTGGAATTTGCCCTGAGAACCCTGATAGCTGATAACATGATCTCTTTACCACCAATCCGAAACCCTGATCCGGATCCAAAACCATATTGGTGGAAAGATAATGCATTCTGTGCTTTCCATCGGACTAAAGGCCACAGAACTAATGGATGCTTCCACTTGAAGCATACCATTCAAGACTTGATAGATCAAGGGGACATCACGATCAATAATCCTACCAGCAATAATGATCACACAACATTTACATAACCATTTCCACAACATGGCAAGGGAGTTTCCACTTCTCAGCCTAACATGGGGGCAAAAGTCAACTATGACTACCCTGGAAACAATGTTGTCATCAATATGGTTGAACCATATCTCTGTGAGAGCTGCAATGTCATCACGATTGTACGAAGAGATAGAAATCATTCCTCAGCTAATGCGGTTACCAGATCACAAGCTCAAGCTCATCTGAAAGGACAAACACCAAGTTCATCTAATGTCCCTAAGATACCTTTCAATCTCACATCTGCTTCTAAACAGAAGGTTGCCTTGAAATCTTCCAATCCAAAGGATACAAGACCTACATCTTACAGCATCGTCCAACAACTCCAGCATACCAATGCCAAAATCTCTATGTTTGAGTTACTTCGAATATCTCCAGCTCACAGAGATATCCTAGACAAAGCTTTGCTCGGCTCTAATGTTCCTGATGATCTAGATCTAGACAAGTTCCAGACTATGGTTGGTCATCTAACGTCTCCGCAATATATCTCCTTTTTAGAGGAAGATGACAACTCCCTAAGTCACCCACATAATCAGCCCTTGCACATAGAAGTCTTGATCCAGAACTGTCGAGTCAAACGTGTGTTGATAGATGGGGGCGCAGGCCTCAACATTTGTTCTTACAGCTTAATCACACAGTTGGGATTCTCAGAGATGGCTATTGACCCTCGAAAGAAGATCACCATAAAAGCCTATGACGAACAAGAAAGAGCTTCTAAAGGCACCATTGTCTTACCCATCCGAGTGGGTCCGGTCATCAAAGATACCACATGTCAGGTGCTTGATCTACCATTGGCTTACAATATCCTTCTAGGGAGACCCTGGATCCATGAAATGCAAGCCATCCCTTCTACGTACCATCAATGCTTGAAATTTCCCTATGAAGGGGTAGAAGTTACTATCCCAGCAGATCTGAGTACAACTTGCAATACATTGAAGGAAAGTGCTGATAAGCTTGTACCTAATAACAAAGAATCTTCCATCAAGCAACAAAATGTGGCTTCCACATCCAAGATGGAAGACATTGCTAAAGAGATCAATATCAAAGAAAATGGGATGGGAGAATACATTATATAGCCAGTCTTGTCTCTGACATCTCTCTCTATCTCGCCCAAGTCATATGGACAATCTTTGAAGCAATCTAAATTAGAACCTAAGGAACCTATGGAAGCATACAAAAGAAATTTTGTGGCGGAGCAAGTATCCAAACAAGAATTTGAAGAAGATGAAGCTGTGCTTGCATGGCTATACAAAGATGATTCTGAATCCAAAATTGTTCAACCTAGTGAATCTATAGCACCTACAATCCCTTCTAATTCATATGGTCCAGGAAATAAATTGATAGCCAAGATGGGATATTCCGGTCAAGGATCTCTAGGAATCAGCGGAAAGGGTCTTGTGACACCCATTTCACATATTGGTAGAGCCAACAAAGATACTGGTGGCTTAGGGTTTAAGAAGAAACCCTATCATCTCAAAGGTGGTTGTTCTCATGTCATAGAACAAATTGCACCAGGAGAACCCCTTCTTAAGAAAGAAGAAACAGAACCCTCTGATGATGATTCAGATAGCTCTGAGCTTATCCCCTATGAAAAATTGCCTAAAGAGATCAAAGATCTTCTTGATGATACATATGATCCTATCAAAAGAATTAATGTAGTAGAAACACAAGAAATAACCTACTGTAGTGCAAGAGATGGTTGCACCACAAGAACCAGCCAATCTCGAAGGTGATCAAACTGATCAAGAAGAAGGGGGTAGTTATTCTGACACTGATTCCCATGAATATGAATTCAAGTCAGAAACTGAGGGTAATCCTTCTTGGGGTATTCATCTCGATTTCACACATTTTCTAAGATTTCCTAGAGATCCTGAATCAGAAGCTGAGTCAAATGACTATGAATGGGGTGCCATTCTAGAAGAAGATGAACTTATAACAGAGAAATATATTGATGTTATTCACCAATATGTATCTCAACCCAATGTAGGTCTAGAGTGAAACAATGAACTTAACGTGTCTGATCCACCTATGGCTGAAGAGGACTCCCATGATGATGTTGAGCCTATTCACGAATTGAACATTTTGAGCTGTAATATCACCTTTAAACTTGAGCGTTGGGTTAGGACCAATGATGACATATCCCCATCCATGAACACCATATCCCAAGCCTTTCCCGCTTTAACTATCCAACGCCCTGATCTTATTCGACCAAACTTCCACAAACCCAAGCCATGGTGTTTACACCTTTTCCAGTGACTATGCCCTTGCTTGTTACCTCAATGCAGTCGAGCCTATGAGGACTTCCATCAGCGAATCGAGCATCAGCATGATTGAGTCAGACATCAAATATCTTAGTCAAAAAAATAAAAATAAAAAGAAAAAGAGTTCTGAGGGTGAAAACCACTTTGTGGCAGTCTCAGAACCTACAAAAGTAAAAAGAAAAGATGTATCTGAAGGTGAAAACCTCTCTGAGGCACCTAAGGATGAGATATTTGATGTCCTTCCAAGTCATTTATAGGATAGATCTCCAGTTCTAATTGAGCCAACTCAATCCATCAATTTGGGTACAACAGAGGAACCACAATTGGTACATGTAGCACAATCTCTATCAGAAGAAGAGAAACAGAAATTCACTACATTCTTATAAGAAAAAAAGATCAATTTTGCATGGAAATATTCAGATATGCCAGGATTGGATCCCAATCTCATTATGCACCATCTATCCATTGCTCCTGGGGTAAAACCAGTCAAACAAAGATTGAGAAAGATGCATCCTCATGTTGCACTCTTAGTCAAGGCAGAACTAGAAAAACTCCTAAAAGCTAGATTCATCCGTGTCATAGACTATGCTGAGTGGATCTCTAACATTGTACCTATTTCAAAACCAGATGGTTCAATCAGAGTGTGCACGGATTTTAGAGATGTGAACAGAGCATGCCCTAAGGATGATTTTCCACTGCCTAACATTGATATGATAGTGGACATGACTGCGGGCTATGAAATATATTCCTTAATGGATGACTTTTCTAGGTACAACCAAATCAAAATTGGTCCAGAAGATCAAGAGAAAACAACTTTCACATGTGCATGGGGAACCTTCTGTTGGAATGTTATGCCATTCGGACTCAAAAATGCTAGAGCTACATATCAAAGAGCAATGACATCTATTTTTCATGATATGATGCATAAAACAATGGAGGATTACGTGGATGATACCTTGGCAAAATCCATGATTAGAATTGAACATCTAATAGACCTGAGCATGATCCTAGATAGAATGGAACAGTTTAGTCTCCGACTAAATCCTAAGAAGTGTGCTTTTGGTGTCACTTCTGGAAAGCTCTTAGGATACATAGTTTCAAAGAAAGGCATTGAAGTTGATCTGGCTAAAGTCAAGGCTATAATAGAGATGCAACCTCCCACAAATATCAGTCAAATGAGGATGTTGCAAGATAGAGTACAGTCCATCAGAAGATTCGTATCACAGTTAGCTGACATATCACAACCTTTTACAAAAACATTACATAAAGGTGTGACCTTTGCATGGAATGAAGAATGCGAGAACAACTTTAACCATATCAAGAAGTATCTATCAAATCCGCCTATCTTGATGCCTCCTATTCATGGGAAGCCATTGATCTTGTATGTCTCTGCAACAGCCACATCACTGGGGGCATTGCTAGCGCAACATGATGAAGACAAAAAGGAAAGAGCCATCTACTATATAAGCAGAACATTGGTGGAAAAGAAAAGAACTATTCTATGATTGAGAAAGCTTGTCTCGCTGTGATCTTTGCATCACAAAAACTGAGACACTACATGTTAGCTCATACTGCTCATTTGGTAGCTAAAATTGATCCACTGAAATATCTCCTAAGCAAAGCTACCCTCATAGGTAGACTAGCTAAATGGGTCATGCTCTTGAGTGAATTTGATATTGAATATGTTGAAAGAAAAGCTATCAAAGGACAAGTCATTGCTGATCAATTAGTTGAAGCACCATTGTTTGATGATACACCCATGTAAATAGAATTTCTGGATTCCTCTATCATGCACCTCTCTTCTAGAGCATGGCGGTTATTCTTTGATGGCTCCTACACACAGAATGGATCTAGAGCAGGCATATTGTTCATCACTCCTCAAGGATACTCGATACCCAAAGCATTCAGATTAAAGTTTCCTTGCACAAACAATATTGCTGAATATGAGGCACTTCTCAATGGTATGAAAATGGCAATACAGTGGAGAGTTACAGAGATGCACATCCATGGAGACTCACAATTGGTTATCCATCAAGTCAATGATGTGTACCAAACCAAAGATGAAAAGCTCATTCCTTACAAGAGAATGGTAGATGATTTAAAGAAATACTTCATCTCTATCACATTTGAGCAAATACCCAGAACAGAGAATAAGGCTGCCGATGCAATGGCGATATTATCTACTCTCTTACAGTAGCCCGAACATGAACTACGCTATGAGTTCCTAGTGGAAGCCCTATCCTATCCTGCATATGACTCCCCTGAAACCCGCATGATCTGCACTGTTGTAGGTTATGGCTCATCTCGCTACAAAAATCTGTTCTCCTATCTCCACGACCAAATCATCCCTGAGTCCTTTAACCATTTTGAGAAATGAAACCTTATCCGATCCGCATCCCGATATGTCATCATTGGTAATGATCTGTACAAACGAGGTCTAGATGGTACACTACTTAGATGTTTAGAATGGGAAGAGTCTCAACGTGCATTAGAGGAAGTCCATGAGGGTATATGTGGGTCACACTCAAACGGTTTAACGTTAGCTTGAAAACTTATTAGGGCTGGGTACTATTGGCCTAAAATGGAGAAAGAGGCTATTAAATTTTCTAAAAACTGTCAACAGTGTCAAGTACATGGCAACTTGATTCATGCTCCAGGGAGAGATCTGATTCCTTTACTACACAATGGCCTTTTCAACAATGGGCATTTGATCTCATAGGTGCTATCCATCTGCACTCTTCCAATGGACATACCCATATAATCACAGCTACAGATTATTTTACAAAATGGGTAGAAGCAGTTCCTCTAACACAAGCAATAGGGAAACAGATCTCTATGTTCATCCTGCACTACATCATTTGTAGATATGGGATCCCTCATTCCATAGTCACAGACAATGGGGGACAATTCAAAAACAAGGACCTAGATGACTTATGTGCCAAATTCAAGATTACTCAACATTGGTCATCTATCTACTATCCTCAAGGGAATGGACAAGCTGAAGCTTCAAACAAAAATCTCTTGAAAATCTTGCACAGAACAGTGAATAAAACAGGAAGAGACTGGCATCTCATGATCAATCTAGCTCTCTGGGCATGCAAAACTAGTATCAGAACACCTACAAGGGCTACACCTTTCGCTTTAGTTTATGGGTCTAAAGCGGTACTGCCTATTGAGGTTGAAATCCCATCACTCAGAATCAGAATGCATGGACTTGTCACTGATGAAGACTATAGAGTGTCTAGGTTACAAGAACTGGAACTACTAGATGAGCGTAGACAAGTAGAGTATGATCATCTCAGAGTGTATCAGAAAAGAATGTCTAGAGGCTACAACAAGAAAGTTCGACACAGAGAATTTTAGGTTGGCGATCTAGTGTTGAGAGAAAATCCTAAAAATCAATCACATCGAGAACGCAAGGGGAAGTTCAAACCCAATTAGCTGGGTCCCTTTGTTATCACTGCTACTTTTGGCTCTGGTGCCTATCAACTCTCAACGACTGAAGGAGAACAGCTCTGAGAACCAATCAACGTTCTCCATCTGAAGAAATTCTACACCTAAGGCATTCAGTGATTGGTAAATGTCCTAAAAAAAATCTTAAAAATAAAAAAATATCAAAAGTACAAAAAAATAAAAAAATATCAAAAGTACAAAAAAAAAAAAAAAAAAGAGAGAGAAAAAGTGCCTTGGTGAAAACCTGGAAACAGGCGCCTTGGTAGCAAAAATAGAATCTCTACCAAGATGGTGAAAACTCGGCAAATGGACGCCACTTGTTCCAAATGCTCCATCTATCAGCACAATCTTGGTCTTTCCCAGCTTTCAGTCTTGCTTTAGTTTGTACATATCTCCCAGTTTGTTTCAACATTTCCAGTTTTCAATAAGTCGGTCTGTACACCAATCGGCTCAAGCGTCTGTATCCTATCAATGTTTAACACTTGGGGGCAATCAATGTCATATCTTATAGTCTCCAATGTATCTTAGACGTGTCATATCCACTCAGAGTCCTTTGAAGCTTCATTTGAGTCAGTCAAGTCTGTCTTGTCTCCAGAAAGGATTTTGCATCTACAACAACGCAATCAAACATCAAAACTCAACTGAAAACAATCTATGCTTTTTACATGCTTTTATCTCTTTGTATGCTTACTGATTCGCATTGAGATTTTTGCATATTGTGTCCCTTCGAGCTCTTCGATGATGTCCTTTATAGGATTTAGAGAGTGATGACTGGGGGCATAATCTTTTCTTTGTCTTCTGCTTGTATGTGAAAATCTAACAACTTTGAAAATTTTGGATTGAAATGGTGTCCGACTATAAGAGCCTCTATCTCGAATTGGATGGCTATGCGTACCTCGACCATTGATACCCAGAAAATTCAAGGAAGTTTGATCTAACTATTGTCTTTTTGAGTAAGTTCTTTCTCCTACTGTGGAATGCAATCTTGCCTAAGGATGTGAATGATAAAGGGTCACTACGGGTAATTCACATTGGATTTAGAATGATCTCTTGACTGTTTGATGTGTTTGCAACGCAAGGCATACTCAGGTCATCACGATGTTTATGTTTTGATGCTTGTACAAATTGCTATATCAAAATGGACATGATATTCAGGTCATCCTAGCGTTTATGCCTTGGTACTTATATCTAATCCGACATTCCAAAAATAAAATCAATATTCATATGTCCATGGTTGTTTGACCAGTGGGTGTTGTATTGATTCTTGCGCATACAAATCGATATTCATATGTCTATGGTTTCATAGCTAGTGGGCATTGTATTGATTTATCCGGTTACCTAAAAGTTCAATGATGATAACAAATCAACATATGATCAGTGACTAGGTCCTAGGTCTTAGGTTGCATTTCATTTTGCATGTCTCATTTCATTTTGCATGTCTCATTGCATTTTGCATGTTTGCATGATCTCACAATGATTAAACAAACTTCAATGCTTAAATGATTCTTCAAATCACATCTTCAAATCTAACAAGAGCTAAATCCCACACGAAGGTTCCTCCAACGAAATAGCAAGTAGAATCCTTTTTCGGGATCAAAATTCAAATCTGAGATCATTCATATTATTAACTACTTGCATAATCAACCTTCAATCATCACAGAAATCCAAATTCAACTTAACTGATTATCTTACATCAAACTATCAAAATTTCAACTTGGTCAACTATGGTCAACTATGGTCAACTCATGGTTTAACCTAGTCAAACATGGTCTCCAAGACCTCTAAACGATGTAGAATGCATTCTCGAATGTGTTTAACCACTTCTCAAATCAATTAACATACTTCTAAACTATCAACGTTGACTTTTCTTGTCAGATTTCAATTTTAATCCCGAAGGGGGCATGGTATTGCACATCAATTCAAAGTTTGTAAATCAAATTCTATCGATCAAATCTATCAATATCTTTCATCAGTGATCAAGACAACAATCACATCTAGTCGCTGATTCATCAAAAGTCCTCATCGCTCGGGGAAAATCTATCATCACTTGGGGTATATCAGATTCATCAAGATCCATATCAATCTGGTATTCTCCTAATCTTGTAAACTGTATCAGTTTTTGCAACCATCAGATCATAGTGTTCTTTCCTTGGTTCTTCGGCAACTGAAGGGTTTGAATGTGATACCTGCTAGTTCTGCTAAGACAATCGAGTCTAGAACGGGTCACTCACTTCTTTGCAATCCTAAGGTTTGGAATCAGGCGTTTTGACACTTTTTCGCAATCATAGGTTCATTTGCTGTTATAGTAAACATTATCTTTGGTCATTTAGGACCTATTATCTTCATATCAAATCAATATCAATCAGCTTCTATCTCATATCAATTATCAATTTCAAACATCAGTTTCATATCTCTATCAAACACAGACTATCTTTGAACCACTGCGCTTCGCACAGTAATTCAAAGAGGGGCAAAATGTAATACCCCAAAAATGGGCTATAAGTTCATTAATCTCCTACATCTTCAATTCGAACGAAATCAACATTGAAGTCCTAATCTAAGGCACATCTGCACATCATCGAATCCTAATTGATTATCTTAAATTCTGCATCGAGGAATATTCCTAACAATATTCCTAAATTATCTTAATTATCTTTAATTTAATGATTATTTGACGATAAATCACATTTATCCTAAAGTTTGATTAATTGAATATTTTCATATTGAATTAATTAGATTTAATATCTTGCCACTTAATTGTGTAATTAAATTTAATTCTATCTATTATTAATTGTATTATTTAATTTTGACAATAAATCCAATATCCTATGAATAATTGATTAAATTCTTATTTAATTAATTAAAGCAAGTTGTCATTATTTAATAATATAGTTTTTAATAAAAGTTTGATTAAATAATTGATTAACCCATAAATCAATTGTTTTATTTTTAAAAGCAGTTAAGTTGGAAATAAATTACTTTAATTCATCAAAAACATGCACAATCATAAAAGCAGACAACTATCAATTATCAATTAAAGCTAAACTCTATTTTGAGTTAAAACTTAGCTTTTGCATGTTTTTGTGAGTTAATTATCCTTTATTTAAAAATAACTCAAAAATCAACCTGAGTTATTTGAGTGATTTATGGCTTTTTTTCATGCACCTCCAAAGCCTTGGATTTCTATAAAAACAATGCTCAGCTCTTCATAATTCATCTCTCAATCATCTCGCAAATTGCAAACTTACTCTACAGGAATCATAGCATATCAGATTTGGAGAATTTGCACAATTGGAGCTTGAAAGAATCAACTTGCGAATTCAAAGCTTTGTGAGATCAATTTCAATTGCATATTTTTCATATCATAGCATAAAATTTCATAGCTTTGCATATCATTGTTAGATAGATCAATTCATAGCATATCAATTTCATCTAGCATAGATTCATATCGGTTTTTATCATTCTTATTGCATAGAAAATATAAAAAATATAGATTAATTGCATTCAATTTCATATCCATCTTTTGCATTCAAATCCTTCATTTAGGTGTCATCTAGGTCACTGATCTCGATTACAATCTGAGAACATCAATCTCGCACCTATTAGAAGGCAGTAAATCGCTTGGTTACATAGTTTTCAATTTTGCACGATTTCAATTTTTGCTAACCTCTAATGTTTTACTGAGTGTTGTGTCTACAGATCAGGTACAATTTTCACACACACAGAATGAAGGAATCAAGTGCATAATGCATCCTAAATGCAAGTCTATCATAATAAATGTACTAAAAAAGGGTGCTAAACCTATCAAGATGGAAGTGCTTTCATTTTAAGATGATACAATACTATGACATTATTACATTGAATGTCAAAGAAATAGGGGACATTGTCAATAATATGATTAAATCTTCTAGTTTAATCCTGAAATATTATTGTATTTATTTTATTTTATAGTTTCTTGTTTGTTTCAACTATTTCTCTGTATTGAACCAAGGTTTTGAGTCAGTCCATCTATTTTTTTAATCATACTGTCAAATTATTACATGGAATGTCTCCACATTATTAAGTTTATGTATTGACTTTATGAATTTTTCTTTACTCATTGAGTGTATGCTTTTCTCTATAATCATGGAATGTATGAATGGAAAGCTTACAATTACTGTATACATTCTTAAGTTTACATTGACTGCATTCATTATAAGTTTACATTGACTGAATGCATTTTTATGTTGACATTGACTGTATGTAGGTGTCTTATATTATATTATGACATTATAACATGTGATTTCAAAGAAATAGGGGACATTGTCAATAATATGTTCAAATATGATAGTTTAATCATGAAATGTTTTTTTTTTCATATGTAATCTTTTACTCTAGCCACAACCATTCTTTGTTTGTATGTGACAAGGGTTTCTCTCTACCACTCTCAAGTAGCGCCTCCAATTGATGTTTAAATCTACTGGTTTATTCAATCATGCCTAAGTTTGAGCAATTTTGGAGGATTACTCAAATTTGTATTGAATTGTGACATGAAAATATCCTTTTTTCTCATTGTTCCCTACTACTTTAAGTAGTCCTCCAAAATTACTCATATGTCTATGTATAGTGGGATCTTTAATGGTTAATGCAAGGTACTGAATTATTTTATTAAAGCTCATTCCTAATGGTAATGCATACATTGTGGGGGGGAAATATTCAAAAACATCAAAGAAATAGGAAACATTATTAAATCTGTTAGTTTAATAATATTCAAACATGATTAAATATGCTAGTTTAATCATTAAATGTTATTGTATTCAGTTTATTTTACGGTAAAAATATTATGCTTATGTTTTTCATTTGACTTTGGTTAATTTCATTTAGGGCCTGGAAAACTCCCTATAATTAGGGATGTTGTAAAATATTTTGAGAATAGAAAGACTTGTAAGCCACAACTTTCTATACAAGCAAGATCATAAATAGTTATTTGTCTTTTGGAGCTCCTTAGGTGATACTTATTAAGAAGAATAAAAAAAATGAAGTTGACATGAACATAATTAAAGATATGAAAGTAGCGACTTACAATTGTTTCTATTATATATATATTTTACAACATCCTTAATTATTGGATACCTTTCGATGCCTTTCTAAGACTGCAATACATATTTGATTTAGGATTGCAATGCACTTTGTATGGTTGTGTACACTTTTAGGACTGCAATGCATGTTTGATATTATGTAATGCACTTTGTATTCTATTGAATTGTGACTTTATTGAATTGCATAATGTAAATACACACACATACATTGTATAATAGAAAATGGTGAGCAATTCTAGGACGTAGATCACTCACCAAGGTCCTATTATGTATTAGAATACAAATCCACCCTTAAAGCAATTTGATTAGCACAACCCAAAAATGATGAAGGGATGTTAATGCAAGATCTAGGTAAAAGGGGAATTTGGATATTCCTTATTAAATAAAGTGTGATTATGTGATGTGGCTAATAAGTTAATGATGAACACAATATAAATATGATATGTAAAAGTAAGTGAAAGAAGAAAATGGGAGGAATGGAATCACCTTGAAAACAAGAAGAGAAAGATTAACCTTTAGATATAATTTTAACTATCACAGAGCTGTTAGAATAAGGTAAGACTCTAGATTTGGAACTTTGATATTTTTATTTTGTGTATGTGAAAATATCAAACCCAAATGACAATTTTGACTTGGTCGACCTAGTCCAAGACACTGTCAAAAAATTTGACCTACTCCTTTTAACTCCAAAATTGATGAAAATTATAGAGATCCCGTAACTAGTTATAAGGCTCTTGAATTTAGATCTGAAACTCTACAACCTATTTCTGCACACATTAAAAAATGGTCAAAAGGTTGTGCAAAGGCATTTTCCTTGGTCAAACCCCTATTTATGAATTAACCTTGGAATTGAATTGAAATCGCATAAGGAAAGATGAAATGGAATCTAAATCTAAAATATAAATCACTATATACCTCACTGATGCAATGCCTCTTTGGATATGATCACAAGTGTTGATGCAATAGCTTTGACTCCACAAAAACCCAATAGAAAATCATGAAACCAAACCCTTTAATGACGGATGTTGTAGTTTTCCATAATGTTGGATTGTGGAAGAAAGAGAAGAAGACAACTTGATGGATGGATGTAGATCTCCTCCCTTGATTAAAAACTCCTTTGATAGACCTCTAATGGGGAAAAAATTCTAGATATATGGAAGGAAATACCTTGGATGAATAATGGAAATGATGGAATGAAGAATTTAGATTTTTTATGGCTTCCTTACACTTGAATTCTTGATGGGATTCAATAATTGATGATGGATGCCTTCACTAATGGATGCTTTCTTGCACTTGAATCTTTTGAATGCACAATAACTTTCTTGTAGATGATTGTCTGAAGATGGATTGTAATCATGGATGTCTCTTGATCATGAATTATAGATATAAAAATAAGGGAAAGATATCTCCTTTTATACACATTTTAGGGCTCAAATTTCACAAGGAATACCCTGATTAAAGATTTGGGAGATGAACCCCTACATTGGGCATGAATCCCACATTGTCACAATGCTCTAGGACAAGGCCAAATTAGTCAACCTAGTCCAAGGCTAGGATGACTTATTTGACCTAGCACTAACATAATTTTTCAAATCTTGTCTGAGACTTAGGGGACTGTGCCAAAAGGGGGGTGAAAGCCACAGTCTACTAGGAAACTAGTGCAAATCCCAAAATCTAAAAATGCATGCAAAGGACATAGATGGAATATAAATTATGTGATAGGATGAAAAAAAGGAAATAATGAATAAAAGTTAGAACCATTCTCAATTTTGAACAAATAATGTTGATTTGAAAGATGCAAAAGTGCTATAAGGACATGAAATCAATGCGGGGACCCATACATTGCTAAAATGGGGCTAAAAATGAGAAGCTAACAAGTATATTTACCTTTTAGGATGGTACATTTATCCCCCACATTACATGTTAGTGGGATTATGAGTCCACCTCATGCTCACACACACACACACACACACACACACACACAGAGAGAGAGAGAGAGAGAGAGAGAGAGAGAGAGAGAGAGAGAGAGAGAGAGAGAGAGTTGCAAGGAGATAAGACATCCCCAAGTTTAATGACTTAAGCTCCCAAACCAAGGATCTTATCTCTCACATCCATAAGCAAGGAAATAGGGAAAAAAACAAAAAAACCTAGAGCTTACTAAAATTCCAAGTCAACTAGTTGAATAGACCTCACTAGTTGAAGAGACCTCGCTAGATAAAATGTATCAACTACTAGTATCACTCTCATAAAGCTATTGCAAGAGCACTAATGGTCACCAAAAAAGAGAAAGAGCATACATCAAGGATAAGATAAGACTCCATGATCCAATCTAATATAATATTGTCTTATGTTATGAAATCATGGAGAATAGATCAATATAATCATGAATGACACAAGATAGGCAATTATGTTGTGCTAGGTGATCCATGAGAGAGAGAAGAGAGAGGGGAAGGAGAAATGTTGGTCTATCAAATTATGTTATTCTAGTCAACTCTACTTTGAGAAATTTTTACACATTGATGGCTTAAAAATGTCTTTGCACCTACTAGTTGTTGGAAACTACAATTGAAACAATTGTTATATTGTCATTGATGTCAAACTTTAACTAGTAAGACAATTGCTATCTAGGAGAGTACCATATCTTTTGATGAAGAGGATGATGAGATAACATGAGAACCTAAGGAAAGGTTGAGTTATGTGATACTTCAATGGGTACTTGATTAGTTGGCACATGGACAAGGTAATGTGTTGTTTACATTGTAAAGAAGAAAGACTAGAAACATAGGCTTAACCGAGAAAAAGTGAAGAAATCTAGTTTAAGCCGAGTGATGTTAGTGTCGATCGAGCACCAGTATATGCCGAGAAAATCTAGTGTTGACCGAACATCAGTAATTGTCGAGAAGGAAATGTTAGTGATGACCGAGATATACAATAATGACCAAGGAGATGAACACAGTATTGACCGAGTGTCAGTAATTTACATTTTGAGAAATAATTGAGAATCCCAGCTGACATAGTTAAATTCTTGGGATATGTAAAATGTGTTGACATTATTAATGAATGGTATAAAACATTTAATGCATGGTAAATCATTTTCTTATGATTTCAAAGAGAAGTTTGGAGATGTATCTAGAAGGAAAAGAAGGAGAACATAATGATGGAAGGATTCGATGAATTTGATCTAAACCTAAAATCTATAGAAGAGATTAAGAGGCAAAAGATTAATCTACCTAATTAAGGAGGTATAAGATTAACCTAATTGTGAGGTTACAAATAACAAAGAAGATGTTGATGTTATTGACTGATGAGTCTAAGAAGAAGGCTGAAGGTGAAGTTGTGAAGGAGATGAGCAAAGTTGTGATTTCTTGAAGTGAATTCCAAGAAGATCGGAGATGGAGATGGAAATGAAGGTTAGTCAATAAATCAACATATGTGCAAAGTGGATCTGTATTTACAAAGTGAGTTGTATATTTTTTAGATCAGAACCTACTGTTACTTTCTAACCATTGTATCAGTCTAAATCTTTTAATCAAGGTTGACCTAATAGTCATTTCGTATAAATCCTTTAATCAAGGTGACATTCTGATGGAATTTTCTTAGGCCCTCTAACAAGGCCACTCTTAACAAGGTGATTAAATCCTTTAACTAGGTCACATTTAATAGTCTGTATTTTAAACCTTTAATTGGGTTGGCTTTTCAGAGAGCTCACTTCAGAAGAGTGAAAATTAGTAGCATGTTACAAGTGGTTGTTCCCAAATTGGGTTTCCACTATAAATCCTAGTGTTATACTTGTGTGAATGTTATTTTGATGTAGATGATGTTGAAAGTTTTATATTCTGCAAATTATTTACTTTAGGATAGTGGACTACAAATTTTATGTTATTGGTATATGCTATAGAAATCGAGTTGAAAGATGACTAGATCTGACATTGTTGAAGAGCTGGAAAGTTGAATTGGTACATTTGGACTTGAGAATAGCTGATTCATCCCCCATCTTAGTTTCTCTAAAATCTTTCTAACACTGGTGTCTTAAAAGTGTTGTGAAATTAGTCTAAGCTTAGACCAAGGGTTGATGGTTTAGTGAATTGTGTTACACTAGTAAACCCATGAAAAATGATAGGTCAAATGGCCTAGAAAATTGTGTTATGCTAGTCAACCAATCCTGATAATGTGAAAAGGGATAGTAACTGGTCCTAGCAATTTGTATTATGCTAGTGTACTCTTCTACCATGATTACTGTAAACAAGATATATGTAATAAGGAGGCTATGTATACCCCCCTTAAGATGGATAAATAAGTGTTATTTTGACATATTAAGGAAATGATAGAAAAGGGTAAATAATTTTTAACACCAAGATAGTATCCATGAGAAACACCTAGTCCAAGCCAAAGAGGTCACAACTCCTATGAAGTCATGGAAGGCATGAATGATAAGAAATATGATGCAAGAAGTTTAAAAGGGATCGTTGTGAAGGATGACACACTTTTTAGTTTCCAAGGTAAGGGATTTATATACCATGGAAACCCAATGGTGAACAATGAAAAAGGTTATGATCAAGGATGCATATCATTAATGTAAACCAACATTTCTATATAAGATTGGATGTCATATGACAGACAAATACAACTTAACTAGAGGAAGAGTGGATCCTTGAAGATAATGAGAGAGATTGATATAATATCCTTTCATCTCAAGTGTTGATTCAAGGATAAGGATAAAGAGGACCTATTGTTCATATGATCATACCATGCATGACAATGAGCCCCCAAGGAATAGGTTAATAATGTTACATAGTATGGAGAAACATAATAGGGACCTAGATGTTATTTAAAGAAATCATGATTGAAAAATAACTCATTGTTCAACATAGTATGTGAATAATAGCATTATCAACGAGTTTTTGAATTTTGTAATGGAAGGATTGACACTAATTAGTAGAGTGGTCATGATATCGATGATACATGAAGAAATCAAGATTCATAAGATTTTAACTTTGTTTCTTTTTTCATCTACACCTAGTAATCACCTTAGCACAAAGGAGGTTAGGAAAAATCATTTCTTGTTTAAAAGAAAGGAATGTATAAAAGAAGTGTTAAATGATATAGGAGAGGATGTGGAAAAAGGAAGAGACTTGACACCAAATTCTTCAATAGGTTTCTCAATATACTTAATGATTTTTTGTGCACATCCTAAACCATATTTGGGATTGTGATTTGAATCATTTTTAGGACCATGTTGAACCAATGACACACTAGGTCCCTTCTAGGATCAAATGCTATCATTAGGAAGGACAAAATCATCATTACTAAAGGTATCAAAAGAAGGCTTTTGAGTATCTAGATTCATGATAGTGTTAATGTTGAGAGTAACTATTTGTGGCTACTTGTAAGGATTAAATCCTAATCCAAAAGAATGCTCATGCCCCTTGTTTCCTAAGGGAACTTGAATTCCTTATTAATTTTTTCCACATCCATTCTCATTGAATCCATGTTTGGATAATAAATGAGAACTAGGGCCATAACAAGAAGCCATATTAGAAAGAATTAATGGAGCCTCATAAGTCACTATGTAATAAAAATCAAGTTTGGTAGTTTCTAAATATTTGTTAGGAGTGCAAGAAACAACCAAGTTGTTACTAAGCTTATTACAAAGAGGAGTTATGGTTTTATATTCTTTTTCAAGTTTAGGTCAGTCAATCTGAAATGTTGGGACTTTTAACTTTGCAACATATGTTAGTGTAAAATCTAGGGATCCATAATATTCATCTGAAAGGACACTAGTAGAAGCATGAACATCCTTAGATTCTTGATCTTGTTTTTCTTTAATAAACATAGGTTAATTTATTGAATCAATATTCAAATAAATATTTGTTATATCATATGCAAGAAGGTTTTACATCAAATTTTTGTAGATAAACTTGAATTTTCAATGGAGAGTTGAAGGAACATCATGCATGTCATGTAACCAAGGTATACTCGAAAGAAGGTTATAATTTAGAGGTCCTGGCATCAAATGAATAGGAGAATCTAGAATAACCATACCTAATTTAATTGGTAATGTTATAATGCCCAATGTATTCATATAAATATTGTCAAAGCCACAAATAGCCATGTAATTAGATTTAAAAGATGAAATATCATCTTTGATCTCTTTCAACATGTCCATACTACAAAAATTAAGTCCAGGCCCATTATAAATTGAAGTCCTACAAATGAGATTAGAATTGATAAGGATAGATACTATAAGGGCATCATTTTGATATTGAACTTATTTTGAAGGTAAATAATCTTGATTAAAGACAATTTGATCTAGGACAAGAGTAGCATGAATGCATTGTAAAAAGGAATTGATGTTGTCTTCATTAGGTGGTGGGGTTGGAAGAGTGGTTAAAGATTTTTTTAAGGCTTCATGATATGTAGCATAAGTTTAAAGAAACTCCCAAAGAGATATCTTAGCAGGGGTATTGGGAAGTTGTTCTATTAAGTCATACTCCTTTCCAAGATTTTGAGGAAGACATGGTGTAGGAGGAGGTACAGGTTGAGAAGGTGGGAGAGAATTAGGAACAACCGTATCAGTAGGTTGAGGATTTTTTCTTCTATGATAGGTGTGAGCCGATACATGATAATCCTTAATAATCTCTAAAGGATTGCTAGATTTTCATTTCATGATTATAATTGGCTTATTTGGAGTTTGAAAAGAATTTTGTTGATTATATCCTTTAACTGTAATCATGGGTGTAATGAAAGTTTGAGAAGAATTTTGAGGACAACCCTTAAAAATAACCAAATTTTTTTAAAGTGTTGGGAAATAATTTTATTGAGGGACTCCTTTGACATTTATCACAGGCTTTTTGGCTACATAGGTTGAGTATGAATAATGACATTGACTTGATCAAGTTCTTGATTGTTCATGAGTTCATCACTATAAGGGAGAGCATTAAGGAATTAGTAATGATACAATCCTCTTCTTCTAAGGTGTCCTAAGCATAGGGATTAGGGAATTACTTTAAGGCCTCATCTCTAGAAGGAGTGTCAAATAAAGGTAAGGTGATATCAAGAAAAGTATTTATAATGTCCTCCTCTTTCTCTGTATCCTCATAAATGGGGTATGTCATAGGAGAAGGATCATGATGCATTAAGTCCTCATTGGTATAGGGGAAATGATTGAGATGAATAGAAGGTAAAGTGTCCTTAAGGGGATGAACATAATTGTCCTTCACCAAGGTATCCTCACGGGGAAGATGCATATTAAGAGAATAATCAAATGTTATCTTGTAATGGATCATCCCAAATAGGGAGATCATTAAGAAAGGGATCATTTTCTTACCTTAATATGTTTTCATGATAAGGAGGGTCTTTAGGAGAGAAAAAAGAGATTAACCTATAGAAACTAATCATGATGGCTTATGAAAATGTATGAAATTATATGCTTGTTGTTCTATGCAAGTTCATAAACAAGAAATGAAATGATCTATGTAAATTGAAATGCTAAATATTTAGTGCATGGAATGAAATATTTTTGTATTTTTGAAACATGTAAACATGAAATGTAAGAATGAAATGAATCTATGAATGTATCAATATTGTAATGTATAAAAGAAGATCTAAATGCATACAAAGTAAATCTAGACAAGGAGGATCTAACCACTAAAATATCCAAATTCATAGATTGTAGAAATATGATGTAAATACATACAAAATAAATATAAATATCTAAATTTATAGAAAGGGAATCTAACACTAAAATAAGAATGAAAATGTTAAAAGTCGGGCTCACCAAAATGTATAATAGAAAAAGGAAATAAATGCTAGGATGTAGATCACTCACCAAGATCCTATCATGCATTAGAACACGGATCCACCCTTCAACCAATCTGATTAGCACAACCCAAAAAGGATGAAGGGATGCTAATGCAAGATCTAGGTAAAGGGGGAATTTGGATATTCTTTATTGAATAAACTGTGATTATGTGATGTAACTGATATGTGAATGATGAAAATAGTATACATCTGATATGTAAAGGTAAGTGAAAGAAGAAAACATGAGAAATGGACTCACCTTAAAAACATGAAGAGGAAGATTGACCTTTAGATTGGATTTTGACTATTACAAAGCTATCAGAATTAGGTAAAACTTTGGATTTGGAACTCTGATGTCTGTAAATTTGGTCTATGAAAATAACAGATCCAAAGGATAATTCTAACTTCTTTGACCTAGTCCAAGACACTGTCAAAAAAGTTGACCTATTCCTTTTAACTCCAAAATTGATAAAAAAATGCAGAGATCCTGTAATTGGTTATGAGACTCCCAAATCCAAATATGAAACTTCACAACATGTTCCTACACAAAAAAAAAAAGGAGGAATAGGTTGTGGAAAGGGGTTTTCCTTAGTCAAACACTTATTTAGGAGTTAACCTTGCAATTCAATTGAAATTTCATACAGAAAGATGAAATGGAATCTAAATCTAAATCATAAATTACCTTACACCTCAAGGATGCAATGCCTTTTTGGAGATGATCACAAATGTTGATGCAATAGCTTGGAATACACAAAATACCAATAGGAAATCATGAAACCAAAACCTTGAATGATGGATTTCTTAGTTTTTCATGATGTTAGATTGAGGAAGAAAGAGAAGATGAAGACTTGATGGATGAATGTAGATCTCCTCCCTTGATTACAAACTCCTTTGCTTGACCTTCAATGAGGGAAAGATGCTAGATATGTGGAAGGAAATACCTTAAATGTATGATGGAAGTGATGGAATAAAGACTTAAAATCCTTTATGGATTCCTTACACTTGAATGCTTGATGGGATTGAATGCTTGATGATGGATGCATTCAATAATGGATGCTTTCTTGCAGTTGAATCTCTTGAATGCACAATAGATTTCTTGTAGACAATTTCCTAAAGATGAATTGTAATCATGGTTGTCTCTTGATTATGAATTGTAGGTATGAAAATGAGGGGAGGAGGTCTCATTATATAAACATTTCAAGGCTTAGATTTCATAGGGATGAACCCAATTAAAGATATGGGAGATGAACCCATGCACTGGGCCCAAAGCCCACTTTGTCACAATGCTCTAGGACAAGGTGATGACTTAGTCAGCCTAGTCCAAGACTAGGATGACTTAGTCAACCCAGTCCAGGACTAGGCCGACTTAGTCAACCCAGTCCAGGACTAGGCCGACTTAGTCAACCTAGTCCCGACATACTTTTTCAAATTTTGTCTGGGACTTAGGGGAGTGTTCCAAAAAGGGGGGTGAACTCCATAGTCTACTAGACAATCAGGTCAAAGGTCGAAATCTAAAAATGCATGAAAAGGACCTCAATAGAAGATGAATTATGTGATAGGATGAAAAATGGGAAATCATACATAGAAGTTAGATACATTCTCAATTTTGAACAAATAATATTGATTTTAAGGATGCAAAAGTGCTAGAAGGATGTTAAATTAATGTGGGAACCCATACATGCTAAAATAGGGCTAAAAATGAGCACCTAACAAGGATGCTTACTTTTTATGGTAGTACACACATAAAAGATTGTAATATGTATTTGATTTAGTTATTTCATATTCTCATAGTATGGATTAGTCAGAGGCATTCAAATTTTATGTTCTCACATTACACTATTTTCAGTTAGTTATTTCATGTTTTCATAAATCAAGATAGTGTTCATTGTATGCATTACTTACATGCCTTCAAATTGTATTGTTATGAGTTAGTAAGGTGTTCACAGTATTCATTAGTCTAATTCATATTTTCATATATCAAGTTAGTATTTTTAGTGGGATCTTGAGGTTGGTACCTGATGATACCATTTAGTTCATGATTAACGACACCCAAAACCTACACACTTAAACATGTTATATTTATGTCTTATTATTTTTATGAATTGCATACACTTAATAACTATAGTAGAAGGCGTAGAGTTAATATTTAGAGAGAAATGCATATAATTAATGTTTCGAGACAAAGGCGTAGAGTCAATGACAACTTCAAAATGCATATAGTCAATGTTATTATGTATATATACTCAATGACAACTTAAGAATACAAATTGGACAACTTAAAAGAGAAATGCATATGTATGTATATGTACAATCAAATTGATTCATATTTTATGCTTGTAACAATCATAAAGTAAGATACTTGTATGTTTACATTGTAAGTGTGGCCACATTCCAAACATGTTATATTTATGTCTTATTGTCATTATTAATTGGGGGTGTAATGTGCTCTTTATTTTTTTAGTAATGGTTATTTTAGATATATGTATAGATATGTATGTATAGATATATATGTATGTATGTATACATATATATGTATGCATGTATAGATATGTATGTGTAGATATGCATGTATAGATATGTATGCATGTATATGCTTGTATGTATGTATTTTTCAACATTCTTACATACAAGCTCACCAATAAAATAAATAAAGAATGAAAAATTGAAATACAAAATTGAATTAATGAAGCCATCATAGGAATAAAAAATAAATGGAAAGCAAGTGCAGTATAATATTATTGATTCTTTTCCACTCTATTTTAAAAATCAAAATGACCAACCACAAACGAATGTGTGAATTCCACATTCCAATTCTTTTATAAGGGGCAATTTCCACTATCATTTTCATTACACTTCATTGTAAATTCTTTCAGTCCGTGTTGATTATTTACTATTTTTATATTCTTGAGCACAAAATACTATTTTTCCTTAGAGTTTATATTCAACATAGGGATGGTCTACTTCACCATACAAGTAGCATTATCATCATTTTTTTTCATATCATGTGATTGCAATTAAGTACAATAGGGCTAAAATTTGTGCTACCACATCGATAAAATAAATTTACAATGTCTACAATACAACTTAGTTATCTATAAATCCTGGAAAGGGAGAAGGAGTCTCATCTCCAATGTAATTATTCTCTCCTCCACTTGTAGGAGATGTTAGTTGATTAGGAGTGTTCTGAATGAAATTTACTAGTTGAGTGAGAAATGTGTTTCCTTAATCATTTAGGGATACTCCCTCATTATGAATTAACATTTCCTGCCAAGGCAGGGATAAGAAGGTTGAGCATGTGAAGAAGAGTTGGGTGTTGTGAGCGTAGAGGTGTGGTAGGCATACTCAATCTGGTAGGAATAGTGACTATTTTTTCCATGTTTCCTCTATGTCTTTAAGGCTGATTTAGGTTTTCATCTCCTTCTTTCCAAACTTTCTTCTTTTCTCGTGCCTTCTCCTATGCCCATTTTTCTTTCTCCTTTGTTTCTCTCTATTTTTTTGCCTCTGTAGCCTCATTACTTCTTCTATTTCCTAGGAGGCATTTTTAAAGTAGTGAACCACATCAACTGGATCAACATGTGGTGGTGAGGGCATTGAAAGGGATATATCCTTGAAACAGTTTATAAGAACACCAATATTAGTGGCTCCCTCTTGCAACCAATCAAGTATAGAAGCTTGAGTCAGAAAAATCAATCCATCTACACTGTCCATTCCATTATTATTGGATGCTTAGTCATCAATTATGTGAGGTTGGGATGTTTATGGAGGTGAAATCACACCTTCATATGCATTCTCTATTGTCTCCCAATTTTGTTCATTGTTATTTCGCACAAAACTCTCATTTGAAAAATCTTGATAACCATGCATTTGTAGAAATGCCCCTTCTACAATTATGTCTCCTACAATTTTTCTTGTATTTGTACCACCATCTGATTTTGGTTGACCTTCATCTGATTCTAGTTGAGATTCAAATTATTCAGCAACTTCTCACCTGGCCTCATATCATTCACTAGGATAGATCATTCCAATGGCCAAATGCCTGTCTTGTGGAACCCACTCATTACATTGCCTAGCAATAATGCCTGCAAGAATACTTTCTTGGCTATATTTTCCAACTCTTCCTGTCCAATTTCAATTTGAGTGTTGTTTTCCAACCACAAGTTCATGTGTTGTGTGAAGTATGTTTTAAAAGGAGAAAATATGCTCACATCCAATGGTTGCAACTTGTGGATGGTATGTGTGGGAAGTGTTAGTAGGCTTATTCCTAGATGTCTTACTTCTTCAATTGTCTTCCACACCACGTGGCTTCCATGACCATGAAATATGAGTAGAGACCTATTTGAAGGTGATACCCCACCGTAGATGGTTCTAGAGAAGTGTTCTAGTAAATTGAGAAATAAACTATTTTCCATCCATGTGTGTTCTTGTATTAAAATGTACGCCCTTGGCTCGTGATTGACAATTTGTGGTTTTTTATGTGCCTCTTCACTTTGAACAGGTAAAACCTGGGTATGCTCAACTGAGTTGCACTCATGCATGGATGGATGATGATCCACTCCCTACTTTTTGAGATGAGATTCAAGGTATTTTTGGATCCCAATTATGAAATTATTTGTATTCCACGGCTCCTTCTAGCCTGCACACCTATTTCATCACAGTTCAAAATTCTGCTAGAACCGTAGTGGTTGAGGTTGTACATAGTTTCCAAGTTGTCATAGAAAATTTCCAAAATAGAAGGAGGAAGTTGTATATATGTGTCAGTGTCTACTCCTATTATTGTAATTGTCAAGTCTAGGTGACACTATCTAAAAATTGTACACCATGATCTCCCTAGCAAGCCATCAGTGAATGAGTTAGCCCATGTTGCAGTAAATTAGGAAACAACTATCTACAATTGAGTCACTTGTAGGCTATGCCCAAAATATTCCATGTCCTTGCACCACTTCACAACTTCATCCGCCTCTTCTGTAGTTAAAACTATTTTTGGCCCCATCCTCTTAGTGACTGTTATTCCCATCATCTAGGCCCTCAAGATGGAACAAGGTATATTCCACTTCTTTTCAAAAACCCTGAGTGGCATCTTGCAAGACTTGATATTTCTAACTGCAACATCCATGTCAAAAATTGACCACCATTTGAATGGGGCTAGAAAGGATAGGTCACTTGAGGCCACCGACCCTTCATTTCCTTATTTTGCATTTACAACAAAACCATTAACCAAAACTTCTAGTGCATTGACAATAGAACCATTAACTGAAACTTCTTGTGCATTGACAACATAACCATTAAAAAAAATCTTCGTGTGCCTTGAACTTTGCATCCACCTCTATATATGTAAAGCACACAACACAAGTTACTCTTATACTTATCTTTCCAGTTCTTATTGTCTTTATTTTAAGTGCCATGGTACTAACTTAACTTGCAACCACTTTATATGTATTAGTTGTATATAAATTACCACATACTTGAGTTTACTTGTTTAAATTTAATAGTGCATGTTAAATCGTTCACAAATATTTATGTGTGTATGCAAATATATGTGCCTATATGTACATGTGTTATATATTTATGTATGTATTCATGCACAAAAGTACACATATGCACACATGTATGTATGTATGTGTAATGTAAGAAATGGTTATCAATGGTAAGAGTAGATAGATCCCATTTCCCACATACATTGGAATATGAAACCTCCAACAAAGTGAACCTGATTAGCACAACCAAAAGAGTAAGAGTGTCAATGCGAGATAGAGATAATGTAGGGTTTTGGATTCCTTAAATGATTAATAATGAAATGTAAATGTGACAAATGATTAAATAAAGGTAGGTATGCTCTATGAAAGTAAGTGCAAGAGGAAATAGAAGGGGTAGAATCGCTTTGAATAAAGAAGAGGAAGATTGGCATTTGGATTTGTACTTTATTTTCGTTGGAATGCCAGAATCAGCTGTAACTCCAGATTCGAGAATCTAATGCTTATAACTGTCCACTGTGCAAAGTTCAACCAAAAAGTGTAGGATAAGGTTAAAAAATTAGACCTCATCCTAGACAAGGCTAGAAAAGTCAACCTCATCCTTGGAGGTTCAAATATGAGGAAATTTTTGAGGACCTGCAACTGTGTTTAAGACTCCCGAATCCAAATCCACAACTCCACAACATGTTCATACACATAGAAAAGAAGGGGAAGAAGGTTGAAGGGAGTGGTTTGCCTCATTCAAACCCCTCTAGAAATAAACCTTGAAATGAAATAAATGTAATGAAAAAAGTAATGTCATGTAGTAGAGATTAGATCTAAACAATAGAATATATCACACCATCTAGATGAAATTATCTCATAGAATGTGATCAAGTATCTTGATGTAATAGCTTTGAATCAACACAAAAACCAAAATGAAATCATGTAAGACAAAACCTCATGTAGTAGATGTTGTAATTCACCACAATGTTGGATTGAGTAAGAGAGAGAAGATGGATGAATGCAAATCGCCCTCCTTGATTGCAAACTCCTTTTGTTGACCTACATTGGGGGAAAGAATCTAGATATATGGTAGGAAATTCCTTGAATGCATGATAAAAATGATGGAATGAAAACTTGAAAATTCTTAATGGATTCCTTTCACTTGATTACTTAATAATGGATACCTTCACCAATGGATGCTTTCTTGCACTTGAATCTCTTGAATGCATAATGGATGATAATAAATTACACAATAATGGATGATGTAGATGTAGATATGAAAATGAGAGGAAGAGGTCTCCTTTTATACACATTTCTAGGCTCAAATTTTGTTAAGGCGAAATATAATTTTAAACCGTGGAAGAAAATCCTCCCATTGAGATCCAAGACAATTTTAGGCACAAAAAACTAGGACAAGGTCAACTTGGATGACCTAGTCTAGGACAAGGTTGACCAGGTCAACCTAGTCTAGGTAAAATTGCCTCCAAATCTCTTGAGATATCGAGGAGTGTGCTAAGAAGTGGTGGTTAAAATCACAGCCTTCCAAGAGATTAGGGCCAACCTCGAAACCCAAAAATGAATTCATAGGTCCTAGGTAGAAAATAAATTATGTGATTGGATAGAAAATATAAAATCATCCATAGAAGAGAGAGCCAACCTCGAGTTTAAACAGTATTGAAGGAGGAGGAAGATCTATATTTGAATAAAATATACATTTAAGTGCAATATGAGGTCCTACCATAAGAAACACACTAAAGTAGGCTCAAAATGATCCCAAAATAAGCATAAATTAAGTGCTTTATTTTTAGGATGGTACAATATGTTTGTGACTGTGTACATATATTAAGAAATGTAGTGCATATGATTCCACATGATTTCAGTTCAATATAACTATGCAGTTCATTAGCATATCATAAGTAAGATTAAATATGATTAACAATTCATTTAATCAATGTAAACTTACAATGCATATAGTCAATGTAAGATTAAGAATACATATAGTTAATGTAAGCCTGACAATGCATACATTCAATGATTACATAAAAATACATAGACTCAATGAGAAAAGATAAATTCATTAAATCAATGTAAAATTAACAATGTAGAGACAATCCATGTTAATAATTTGGTAGTATGATTAAAAAATTAGATGGACCAACTCAAACCCTCGATTCAATATTGAGAAATGGTTGAAACAAACAAGAAACCATAAAAGAAAATGAATACAATAACATTTCATAATTAAACTAGCAAATTTAATTATATTATCGATAATGTACCCTATTTCTTTGATATTCCATACAATAATGTCACAGTATAATATAAGACAAATGTATGTACAATCAATGCCAACTTAAGATTTTTCATACAATCAATGCAAGCTTAGAAAACAAGTAGAACCATTGTGACAAACAAATCAATGTCAACTTAAGAATGCATGTACAATCAATGTAAGCTTAGCAAATGAGAATGGTGGACCAGAAATCTTGTCGCATGTGAAGCAATATCCGCAGGAACAAAGTGGGATAATCTGAAATTTTAAGAATGCAAAAATAGGAAGGATAAAATTTATGTTTTAGGGCTCTAGGGTGGGTAGGTAATGGCCCCAATTTGGTCACGTACATGGCATAGGAAACTATCCAACATATTTACTTGTGTTAAGGTTTTGGGTGTCGTTTGATTTGGTTGGGTCCATCATGGGGTATAAAATATGGGCCTTTGATTACATGCATTCAAATTACACTATTTTGATTTATACTGATACATACTATCTACAGCTTACAAAATAAAAAATAGTATAATTTGAAGGCATGTAAGTAATGCATACAGTGAGCACTAGCTTGATTTATGAAAAACATGAAATAACTAAGAGAAAATAGTGAAATCTGAGAATATAAAATTTGAATGCATCTAACTAATCATACTATGAATACCTTACAAACTCAAAATAGTATAATTTGAAGGCATGTAATAAATGCAATAGTGAAAATATGAAATAACTTGATTTATGAAAACATGAAATAAATTATTGAAAATAGTGTAATGTGACAACATGAAATTTAAATGTAGTTAGACTAATGCATATTGTGAACACCTTACTAACTTAAAAATAATAATTTGAATGTATCTAAGTAATGCATGCACTGAACCCTAGCTTAATTTATGAAAACATAAAATAACTATCTGGAACACCTTACTAACTAACTCAAAATAGTAGAATTGAATGCATCTAAGTAATGCATACAATGAACACATAGATATGAATATACAATGAACACACACATATGAAAAAAAAAACATGAAAAAATTGGTATCACAAGGTACCAATCTAAACAAGTGGAGAATCTTCCAAATGAGCTTTGAATTCTATAGAGAATAATCAATCCAACAAAGACATCAATGAATAATTAGCGCAAACATAGAGAATTTGCAATGAATTGTAATGAAAATGATGGAGGAAATTGCCACTTATAGGAATTCCTTCATTAATTTGTAGTTGGTAAATTTGAATTTGAAAATAGAGTGGGAAAGATTCGGTCATTTCATGGTGCGCTTGCACTTTCTTGGCATTAATTCTCTAATTCATACGATGGCTTAATAAATTCAATTTTTTAAAAAAAATTTCATTGTTTAATTGGTTTACTGGTAAGCCTTACACCACCAAATGTCTATGCAGGTACAAATTATAGTTGGAGTAATTGCTTGAGGATGTCATAGGATTTGTGGGTGAATGTGTAGATGAGAGCATGCAAATTCAATTTTATTTGTATTAAAACATATTATGCACCAATAGATGTGCATGTTTGTAGGTGACTGAACATATTATGCACCAGTAGTTGTGCATGTTTGTACATAAATACAATATGTTTAACACATAAATATAATATATTATAAATCTTGGAGCATTCCATTGTATTTGTATTTGTAAATAGTGAAGTTCATTTTTTAATAACAAATACACTTTTTTGGTGCAACTTGATGTGTATTAAAAACATAAATGTACCAATAGTCATGCACTTGTAGTGCTTATTTATTAGTAACACGGTGAGCGATAATTGGGGCAGCCCCTAGTGAGGTTGAAGGGCAACGTTGAAGGGTGGAGCCCCCACTACCAAAGCCAAGATTAATCTTTGCGGTTTAAAGTTTGTTATTCTTCTTTCAACTCTTTTCTTACTCTCATTAAGAGATATGCAAGAGACATCACAGGGACGTCAAGCCATCCAAAAAACCTTGTTATTAGAAGGGGGTACATGACATGAAACAACCCCCAAATTAGAGAGACATCCTAGAGGCATTTCACATTTTTTTCGTAGAATGAGGATAGAGTGGGAATGTTCTATACTTGTAACCTTGTCCCAAATTGCACCTAGATGAAGGTGTATTTGAAAAATTCCAAGGATGCATCCCTGAGGTATGTTACTTTCAGACAATATTGATTGAAAAGTACCAAAATATCAGTTTCTAACACTAGTACATTTGACCTTATTTTTCGACTAAACAATTCAACCAGCAAATAAAAATGTTTAGGTTGGTCGGATTATAGAAGGAAAACTTTTGTTTTTTTTAATACATGCCCATGTTGGTCAAAATTTTGACCAACACCGTGTTGGTTGAAATTGCGACTAACATGGGCATAACTTAAAGTAAAAAAAATGGGTTTCAAACCTCATTTCATTATTACATAATTGCAGCACGTGCGAAGGAGGTACAGACCCTGGGTAAATTTGAGAGCTGTTCTTGTGACTTTCACATTTGATTTTGTGGTGCTTGGAAGGTTAGCACACACTTTCTTTTTTTTCTTTGTTCATATAATGGCCTCAGAATAGATTTTCAATGAATGTTTTTGTTCTCCTATTGTGTTAATTGATGCCTAAATGGTTCTCGTGGGAGCTCGGTTTCGAGAGATTTGATTTTGATTCTGCCGATGGTTAGATTGATGCCCTAATGGGTATGAGATGGCCTCCTGTGCGAGATAAACCGCTGTCTAAGATCTAGGATGCCATTGTGGTCCTTTCTTCCTTTTCTATAGATTTATAAAAATCTTGGATGCTGACATTTCCTAGTACTATATCGCCTGTCTATGTGATCATGCACTAGAGTAATGGAGGCATAATCGGGTTTCTAGTATTTATACTTATTATATTTTACTGCACTTCAACCGGATGAAAAAAAATGCACTTCCCAAACGCTTGTTGTCATAATCCCTGTTTATCACTTTCACTTATTTTCACTTATTCAAGCCCTCATAACCTGCCATGAGATTGCATCTCTATGTGGAATTTTTTCTAATAATTATCGTGCCTTCTCTGCATATCCACATTTTGCATATAGATCACCAGTAACTACACATTCTTTGAGAGAATTTTTCAAGCAGTTCATATGTCTTTTCTACACTTCCACATACACACAAATCTACTAGCAAAGTTACAATATAAACATTTGACAGTTTCCCATTAATCCTTATGCTTTAATGGAGTCCATATTAAAGTTCAAAACCTCCCATTTTGGCCTATATAGTCAAGATGAATGCTAACAATATTTGTGGAACACAGAGTTACACCTGCAAATCAAATTATCTCAAACTTGCCATGACCTTTCCCATGAGTCTATTTCATGGATGTCATATATATATATATATATATATATATATATATATATATATATATACACCCTTGCATTATGTACACATATCTACCAAAACATTTCCATCTATATCATCTTTCAAAAATCATGCCTTTTGTTATGCTCTAATGGCTTCCTTTACATCACTCTATTCCCACCCATTTCATTTGTCTTGACACCAAATTTATTTGAAGCATTCTCTTGAGAGTTTCTAGAATCACTTGGAAAAACAGATTGTGTGCATCTCTTGCAATCATTAAATTACGTTCCTTGTGGCACCTGTATTTCAAGAAATAATTCAAAAGTATTCTGTAATCATGGCATCAGATGAGAAGACATCTTTTCGAATATTTTCCTGGTGTGTATATCTACACTCATGGCACATGCTAAAACCACATTTCTACAGGGGATTTTTCCAAAGTATTTTTGTGTTTATCATGTACAATACACGCTATAATACCTCATTTCTTTAGATTCCTATTGCCTTCATTCACTCAACTAATTTTCATAGCTTTGAGATTGTGGCATGCCATATGAAAATATCCATTTGTCTATCCTCATCACTATACAGTTCATGTGATTTGGAGCTTTTCATTAAACAAAATATTTGAAGAGCTAACCTTGTTATTCAATTCGGGCATATTCTACAAAATGTTTGTGTATCTTGTTTTTCTTCAAAAATCAACCTTCAACTCACAGTTAGTCAAACACTTTATATTTTACCTGCACTTCGATATCTGCATATTCATCTCGAGCATTCTATTCAAATAGAGCGGCCTCTCTATCCACAACTCCATGTTTTGGCATGGGCACATTGGATGATAGAAAATGTTGTATGAAGTTGGTTTTATTCCCATCGCTTGTGGTAATAAAAAAATTAGTTTTGGATAAGGAATTGTCCTCTATAATCCATCGGTTGTTCACAATTCTACCACATGCTTCTTCATGTTATCGCAAACCTAGAGGATTCTGAATGCACTCAATTCAGTTGTATAATTGCTGATTGGAGTTTCCTTAGCCTATTTTTTGCCTCTATTTGTCAAATAGATTCCCCAATTTTGTATTTCATCTATTTTTGTTTTAATGAGTGCTGTATTAACAAAGTGTTGGATGGAACTTTACACCCAATAGTTGCACTTGGTTAAAAATCAGTTCATAGTCATGCTCCGGTGGTGGTATAAAATATGCTTTGTGGCTCCCATTTGTACACATGGGCAGTGAGGAAAATGAAAAAAGTAGTCAAACTTGGCTTTACACCCACTAATTTCATTTACACAAAATTTATTAAAGCCTTATCAATAAATCCATTTTGTGGATACCCTATAATTATTACATTTCTTGAGACGACTTGTCCCTACGACATTCTATCAAACTGTTAACCTGCAATCTCTGTAGCCATAAAATAGTATCTCTCTGAGCCATTTAGTAAAACAATTCAATTTCCTTGTATTTGGTTCCATACAATGCATGTTTTAAATCTTTCTCATGAGTGAGTTGGAACCTTTCCATTTTTCAGTACATTGGTTGTTATTGACAATGTCTAGGATAATGAACGCAAACCAGAGCAAAACCCAGTGGGAAAGACTCCTACGCATGTTCCCTCATATCTCCATTGAGGCTTGGGGCTCATGGCAATGGGAGTGTCGACTATCATCAAAATACAATCCTCACTGTCCCAATCAAGCAATGGCGTTGTCAAAGCCTTCCTCACTACCCTAGATTGATTGTTCAAGAGTGTTTCTTGAAGCCCGAGAAGGGTAGCGAAATCCCCATTCGACCCCAAATTTCCAAATGGACATTCCTTGAACAAAATCAAGGAATTCCCTGACAGAATACCATAGTTTTGATAACCTGTGAGTTGATATGACTAAGATTTGTTAGACTTTTCTAAAATTATTGTAGCCTACTACGTGGCATTAGATCAATTTTTAGTCTTACTAGGTCACGTATAATTGTGTTATTTTTTCCTTGCTTACTACTTTCCCTACATGGGTTGTCTCTAGAAATATTTTGATTGTTCTTATATTTTATGTCAAATTGTACTCTTTTTAAGTACTAGTTCTTTAGACCTAGAATATTGCTATGTTAAAGGAAGGAAAGTTGGTACTACTATGCATACAAAAATCCTTAATGGTGAAGCATCCAATTTGGCTCACGTATATGAACTTACAACAAAGTATCTCAACTCATCCCTTGTGAGGTAAGGGGAATCTTTGAGTGTTTTGAATCTCATTTATTAGGTAAATAGTAGATTTCAAGTGTATAGTGGAATAATAAAAGTAATTATATCACTAGCTCTTGACCTTTTCTCTTAAGGTGTGACATTGTGTATTCCCACTTAGTATTTGTGAGTGAGGAGAATACTAGAGCTCAACTTGTTGCAAATGTAAATCCAAAGGATAGGAAGTTTTCTCCCATTAAAACTCTAGGTGGAAAGAGAAGGTGATTTTGCTAGATGTCAAATTCAACTTGGAATATTTTTCTCTTGGAATTAGGTAGTGATGTTATCATGAAAACTAAGCATTGCTCAAATGGAATTGATTTCCAAGTTCAACAATTTTTCACCTAGGTTAGGTAAGCTTCATCAATGGGTAACTAATTCCTAAAAAGCTTTACTTGTGGAACCTAGATCATGATGCATCCTATGTCAAGGAATTTTTCATTATAATTTGTGAATTTATAGAAGATAAATTACACTATTTCGACACAAGGGTTGTGTTCTTTGAGGATTGTTTCTCTTCTTGTAAGACCTTTATTCTTGATTGTTAAACCTTTAATATTAAATTTGAAGTTTTTTCTAGTTTGGGAAAGCAATAAATCTACCATTACATTTCTAGCTTCTCTCCACCCTAGAAGACATCAACAACTTTTTTTAAAAATCTTTCTATCTCTCTTAAAATGCTAGAAGGCATTCACAATCACCTTATGGATGTATTTTAGTAAATTCTAACATTTATTTGTGTCTTCCTATATAAATGTGAATAAGATTTAGAGATCTTGTTTGGAAGTACCAATTAAGATGCCAATGCAGCAGCAAGACTGTTTGAGTGTATGACTATTGTGTCGAGGTATCATGCTGTGTGTTGAAGGGGTTTTCAAATTGAGACTGTTCTGCCAGGTCCTACCGAGTATGTCATAGTGTTATCTCAATGATTTTATACATGAGTTTGTTGCAACAGAGGATTGACTAGTCCATTCATGTGGGTATGAGCAGGTTGGATACAAATATCTAACAATTTTGGACTCATCAAATTATTATCTGTGGTAGTGGGGGTCTGACTTGACCATTTATCTAGTGATCCATTTCTGACTTGACTGATTTCTTTTGCCCTTTCCTCATTCTCTTTCTTTTTGAGTTACTATACGACATCGAGCTGATTTTTTGATGAAAGGAGGATGTCCAGTATCATCTAAAGAAGGATGTTACAGTCTCTAGAATTCTTACTTTCTTGATGAAAGGAGGATGTCCAGTATCATCTAAAGATTCTAAACCTTTGAAACTCTCTACCATAGGGTCTGCGAGGTGTATTCATGTCTCATAGTTTTTATGGTTATTCATAAGGGAACATCCTATACTTCTCTACACACCCACTGCCACTGTTTCAACAAATTTGTAAACAACACTTTACCCTCTTTTCATTACTCATACACTCCCATTTCAACCTAGAGACCATTGTAGTCTTCAATAAGGAACAAAACTACCATGTCATGAATCATGTGGCTCTCTTCCTTGCCACTTAGCAATATAAAAGACCAAATACAATCAATTCATAGAAAGTATGTCAGTAGTTGTTATAGATGTGGTGTGACTATCATTTTAAAAACATCTAACACTATCATTTCATATGATCATTTTAGACTTTGAAGATAAGGAGTTAGTAGGAGAATGGAGAGTTAATGTGTCGAGGCAATCAGAGAAATGAGAGATAAGGAGTTAATCTGATTGATTTATGTGTCTAATCATTGATATCTATGAATGAATCTTCTCTTAATGAGCACCAATTCTAATTGAATTGGTCTCCTTGATGCCTCCTTCCATTGTGTTCTTTCACATTTTATATCTAAATGTCTCTATGAAGAGGAAGGACCCTTTGGAAGTTGTTTCCCTTTAAGAAAAGGTCATGCCCCTTCAAAACCGAACACTTAATGATACGCCTTCATAACCAATTGCTGTCATTGTTTATTCACTTTCGACGTATATGCTGACCAAAGCTGGTCTCAATTCTTCTAGCGTCAGGCGATTTCTTCGACGAAGAGTGGGTTGATATTTCGACCACTAAATAGGTCAAAATTCTAACGATGGCTTTTCCTGTAGAATAATCGATGAAAAAACTTCGACAATAGTTTTAGTCATCTGTTCGACCAATTGGTATCGAAAATTTGACTAATCCTCATTGAAAAATAGGGTAAAATTTACTAGTGTAAGTTGCTTTATGGTAGCATAAGTATATAATTTCTTTTGTCACTTTTGTTTTGTAGGTAATGGTTATCGACATGATTTTTTTTAGGGGGATCAAGGTGACGAAAAGGTAACGGTTATTGGACCCCCTAACAATTATTGGGTCATTTCCTCTATTATTTATAAATATATATCTTTATTGGATCTCTCTCTCTCTCTCTCTCTCACACACACACACACACACACACACACACACACACACACACACACACATATGAAAGCATGTTTCACAGCAGTAAAACCAAAATTTTATTGTTATTTTTTTCCATTTTATAATATTATTGTCATTGCGTATTTTAATTCTTTTTTCTTTTAATTTTACATATAATGTTGATGTAGACAAAAAGATCATCATAAACTTGAAAATATTAGTAAAAAACATGTGAAATATATTAATACTATCAATATAATCTATTTATACATAAGACAACTTTAAAATAATTCTTTTAAATATATTAAACTCAAATAAAAATGTCTGAAACAAAGAAATATATATATTAAAAAAGGAAAATATACAAAAGAGTGTAAGATAGAAAGAACTATTTGAATACTACCCACAACCATATTGTGAAATTAACTAATTGAAGTATGAAATGTTGATCTATATGCTCTCTATAGTGTGAAACAAGCTTCCGTATTTTATGTGCTTTGAATTTCTTTTGTTTCTATGGAGTTCCCACACACCTTGTCCTTTGGTCGTTGGATGTTGCCCACTTTATGCTGAAAAGCCTTTGTTTAATGCTTGCTCTTATTGGATTCTTTCCCAGCTTACAAATACAAACACAAACACAAATGTCTTCTCTTCCAAGCAAAAAAGTGTACTTTATCCTGACAGGAGTCATAATCACAAGTGTAGAGTGCAATGAAATTGCAGTACTTATCATTGTAAGCAGGTGAAGATTTTTTAATTTGAGACCTTGACATTTTACATTCCACTTGCAATTTCATGGATTTTTTAATCTCATTTTCATGGCTTCTATAGTTTCTCTGTTATGGGGGCTTCTTTTTTAAAAACAGATTTCGTTGTCTACTTATTGACGTTAGGCAGCTATGTTACAACTTCACATCTCCGTGGAGTTAAATAACTCTCTCTGCGTTTACTTTTTATCTCTGTCTGAGTCGGAAGCATGATCTTAATGGCCTCTGTTAAACTGACACAGATTCAAAAATGGATGGTGGAGATTCATTCCAGTGAGTTTGTAGGACATGGGCAGAGGGAATTTGGGACACTGGGCAAATGTGGAATTAATCTATAGAATTCTCCATTATCGACCAAAAAGACCACTTTAGTGAGTATTGAATGATTAAAAATGAAAGAATATGTGGTGGTTATGACAGGAGAAACTAAAATGAAAAAAATGTTTTAAAGTGGTGTAGGCACTTAGTTATAATATATGCTATCTTAGCCACAATGAGATGGATTCCAACAATGGTTGGACGCAGAGTTTTGTCTGCATGTTATTGGGAAAAGAGATAAAGACAGATGACATTAAAAAAGCAAAACATGAAGACTTGTTTGCAGTGGAGATGACGTGCGTTCAACACGGCTCAAACACACCCACAACATGTCACGTTCTACTTTTACAGGCAAAAAAAAATCAGCATTTTTCTTTAATTTCGTGGGCAAGAGGGTACGGTCTTCTCACGGGCCAATTCCGTATCTGCCGGCAAGTCAAACTTTTCTCAGATTTTATATCATTTATAAAGAATCATTTCTTATTTAAATAAATAAAGAGTATTAGGGAGTATAAGTCTTTTAGATTGAAGTCTTTTTCATGAAGAGTTATGAATTGAGGGGTATCTATTTGGTCAAAATGGAAGAGTTAAGAATTGTAGAGTACCCATTCAGCCAAACTCTGTATACTGAAGGCTACATCAAACAACCACAATCCTGCCAGTACAATTGCTACATGAGAGGGTGTGTTCCTGTTCCATTAACAAGACCTAGGTAGTGTTTCATGGTGGCAAGCAAGGAAGTCTAAGAAGAAGTAAGTCCAATCAGTACATGTGCGGACATGTGTCAAAACAAGATCCTATCACTACATGAGTGGGCACATTAGACCAATCACAACTCTGTAAGTTCCAATTGTTTCATGGGTGGGCATGTCTCACTACAAGTTTCTATCACTCCATGGCAAGCTTACAACACCTCAACCTTCCACAATGCATCATCACAACTCTACTCCACTCTACTTGCCACATCCCATGCACGTACAAATCATTATTCACCATTAAGGCAAACCTGTACTCACTTGATAAATACACACGATTTCAACCTCATTGATAGAAAAGTACCCCAAATTATCACAAGCATAGAAAAACACTCAATTTCACTTAACCCAACATCCATAATAGGCATCCAAAAACTCATTGATTGTCATATAAGTATGCATCAACATCCACTACAAATGGTCAAACAAACATCTTGTAACAATTTATATAAAGATCATATATCCTTGAACACATTTCATTACAAAAACTTGTCAAATGTTCATCGTGGATTATACATTTCTCACGAGTCAATTTTGTATTCTATTGGCAAGTCAAACTTTTGTCATATTTTATATCATTTATAAAGAATTAGTAGCTATTTAAATAAGGAGTACAAGTTATTGGGTTGAAACTTGTGTTAAGAGTCAAGAAGTGAGGGGTATCTGTTTCATGGGATTTGTCTAGGGCAAAATCTGAATGAAAGATTTTACATTAATTTCATTTCATCAATTAATATAAGTTATAAATTTATGTTAATATATCTTCAGTTTTAAGTCAAGAATTGTGAGTACCCATTCTGTCAAAATTACTTAAGAAACATTCCTTGTCTCTCGATGTTCTAAACCTTGATAGATGACATAATTAAAGAACATAGAACATACTATCACCTTGACATATTGTGTTCAATCAATTGAATCCAATAAATGGTTAAAGTTTTTGAAATTTGATGATATAATCATCTTAATTGATTATTTTTTAATCTTAAAACACTTTAAAAATCTAAAATACATACATTAAATCATGCCTCAGTCCAAATTGGGTTCTCATCCCTACACTCCAAGATTATACATCATACAAAATGAGGTAGCACACACCTATGCTAATCATTGAGTACCCATTTTGTTAAACTCACTCAAGACACAATCGTTGCTTTATCAATTATATCATATGTTTATAGGTTTGAACTTTGGTGAATGGTGTTATCAAGTACACACCATCACAATGATCATTTGTGTTGGATACATACTCCAACAGATGACCTAATCAAGAACATATCATTACCGTAATTAGTAATATTCAGCCAATTGAACAAAGTAAATGATTAAAGCTTTTGAATATTTTATGATGTACCTATATTAAGGAGTGTGATGCCTTCAAGGACATTATAGACAAGCATGTCAATCTAATGACAATTGTTTCTAGACATAGTTAATTTAGGAGGAGACCATTAGGATGATGTGGATGCTTACAATCTCCTTACAAAGGAAAATGACTAAAATACATAGGATCAAAATTAGAAGGTTGGATGTTCCATAGGCTATTTTTATTCTTGTAGACATTAAATAAACCTATCTATTTGTATATGGACTTCCTTTTGCTATTCACATATGGGTGCGAGTGAATGTTTATATTTCTTTGGTTGAAAGTCAAGGATTTTGGGGTACCCATTCTTCCAAAAGTCATCTAAAATGCAATACATGAACCTTAGTGGATGGTATAATCAAGTAACATATCATAACTGTGATCAATTGTGTTCAACCAATTGAATGTAGTAAATATTTAAAGCTTTCAAAACTCAAATAATGTACAATCTTCTGACAAGCCAATTTAGTACTAGGCAAATCAAATTACTAACACAATTTATTTTAGTAACTGATATTTCTTCAACTGAAAATAAAAAATTATGAAACTTTCAACTTATAGATACATAATAAAAAAAATGTTACCCTAATACCTAATCAATTTTGTTCAATCAATGCACAACAATCTTTTCAAACTTCACATGATATACCCATATAAACTAATTGTTTTCCAACCTAGAAACGCTTGAAAAATCCAAAATAGACGAATCAAAATCATGCCTTACCACACTAATTTGTCCAAATTGAGTCTTCTTAGACTTTAGATCATAAAAAATGAGGGAGGAGTTGGTGGCGGTGGTAACAAGTCACGAGTCAAGTGCAGAAAGTTGTGGCAATCGAGAAATGAGTAAACCAAAACTGGTATCTTCCTTCCACCCACATGAAGACATTGCGCGCATGTGGCTTCCATATAAACTCAACCAAATTGCACGTCACTGACAGCGAACTAGCTCACTTTTTAGCTCTTTATAACTGTCTTTTGGCTCCATTGTTTTCCTCAGTTTCAATCCAAGACTACATCTTTTGGAACTTCATTGTTTCAATCTTGACTGGAAAAGAAGAGCCCATCTGCTTCAATTTCAATCTCCCAGAAAACATTGTTCATATTTTCTAGTTTTGTGTTAAAAAATGACTAAGATTCATCCTCGAGTACCTGAAATTACTGAGAATCAGAGAACCCCCGAAGAAGGAGCTCAGCCTGTTAGCTTGACAGTGTGGAACAAATCCCTTCTGTTCAACAGTAAAGGATTTACTGTCTATGATTCTAATGGCAACCTTGTTTTCAGAGTTGATAATTATGCTTCCAATCCTACCAGTGAGATGATTCTCATGGATGCCACAGGAAATGATCTGCTCGTACTCAAATGCAAGGCATGTTGAGCTCATCTTACCCATTTGAGACCTTCTTAATACTAATATACAGTTGTTTGTGTTTCTGAATTTGATTGTATAAATAAATTTTTTTTTATCAACGTTTTGGATTACACTCGATGATCCATCATCAGATGAAAGAGAGCACAAAGAATTTGTTTTTCGTGTCCTTTGTGCTCTCTTTCATTCTGATAATAGATGAAAGAGAGCACAGAGAATTTCTGTTTCATATTCTTTGTGCTCTCCTCCATTCTGATAATAGATCAGAAAGTGTGATTCGAAACGTTAATAAAAAAACTAACTTACACAATCAAATCTAAAAGCACAAATAACCAAACTTCATAGATTGTGGAAATCTCATTAATACATTTTTTTTTACTAATATTCAATCTTTTTTCTGTGTGTTAACAGAGATTTAGCATTCGGAGGCAGTGGCAGGGGTTTTGTGAGAAGAATTTGATATTCAGGATAAAAAGATCCACGCGTAGATGTTGGTTAAGTGGAAAAAAGAAAACTTTGGCCAAGATCTCCCTGAATTCATCTAAAAACCCAGAGTTTTATGTCGAAGGATCTTTCTGCAAGAAATCTTGTGCAGTTTACAACAGTGCAGGTGGCGTCGTTGCAGAGGTAAATTCAGTGTTGTTTAGAATTGAATCAGAGCGTTTTTAATGTCTGCCATCCTTGACTCAGAGTTTTTTAAACAATCTTAATCAGCCCTGCAACAGCAGAAATTTTCCACATTATTACTACCTATAACCCAGTTCAATTGAGAATACCCACCTTACTTCCAACCAGATCCTTGCTGTTTACAAATTTTTTGAGTGCTTTAATTAATCACAAATACTCTGACATGAATACAATTGAATTTCCCCTTCCCCTGCTCTAATTATATATCTGATTGTATTATCAAAAGTAGTAAGGGGTAATTTTTTTTTAATGAACAGTATGAGTTTTAGGTTGAAATCTTTTGAGAGTTCTAGACTGAGGGATTTAGTTTCTTCAAATTTGTCGAGACAAGATTAAGATCTCATCCTTTAAAGTGTCAAGATTTTGCATTCAGTGAGACTTGATTTTTGATAGAAAAACACAAAAATATTCAACTTTACTTACAGACCAAAGATCTATGAATACTTTATCTAAATTTTAAATTAAACAAACAATCATTTAATTTTTACTGAAATCTTTTAATCTTTTACCATCAAATTATTTTATATTTAAAAATAATTCCATACAATAATAAAAAATAAAACCAATATTCTTAAACAATTATTTTAATTTAAACCATACTATAAAATATTGATGCATCAAATAATATGGCTCATAATTGAACTTAAACAACACACTCTAACTAATTTAAATGAGTTCATACTAATAAATATATCCTATTGAAAAGGCTAGTATAATTTTAAATGCTTTATTGAAAATTAAACTTCTTGCACACTAGTGTGTTGAATGAAACTCTACTTATGCATTTCACTCGTGTGTTGTTTCAGGTGAAAAGAAAGCAAGCTGCAACAAGCAGTCCAAGTGCATGCAGTTGCATGCTACAAAAAGATGTATTCAGTCTAGTGGTGCATCCTGGATATGACCAACCAATGGTAATGGGATTGGTAATAACTCTTGACAGTCTAAGCAGAAAACTAACTTTCCTAAGAAGATTGTTAAATAAGTGAGCAACTTCCCCTTAAATCACAGTGGTAAACACGCTCGAGTAGGGCAAGCAAAGGATTCACTTGATGCACTAAAAAGCCCAGCCTAGAAGTGTAATTGTGCCATTAAAAATTGCTTAGTTTAGTCTTAGCCACTCTGTACATTACATTTTGTACTATGCGGTATCCAATTCGACTCTCGCAAGCTCGTTGCACATTTACAAATGTGTTCAATTTTCCCCTGCCACGACCATCCTCTTGAGAAAGTATCCGCAACGTGCTTACTTTGTTGTTTATCACTATGTAAAGTAAACTCGAAATAAAATATTTTATCACTGTGTGTTATAGTGTGTATTTTACTGTAATAGTTTTTCGTCCTTACTTTTAGAAATCCTACTTTTGATTTATGTAAATAAATAAAGTTTTTGATTCATATCAAATTGTTTTCTATTTAGTATTAGTTTTATATTTGGTAAAATGGATATCTTTTAATTTTTGGTTTTTGGTCAAAGAAGTTTCAATCTAAGATTTGTGCTCCATGTGGATAGCTTAAACAACTTTGTGGATGAAGATTCGACTAAAAGAAAGAGAGAAAAATTAATAGTCAAATTGATACTAGTTGTGAAATAGTTACCGAATTTTTTATTTTATTTGAGTGAGTTGTATCAGTATTCAGTTGTAATATTTTTAAAATATTAGTTTACTTGATTGGTTAATATATTGGTAGTATGGTTGAGTTACAATAAGAAATTATTCTTTTCCATTCAAAATATGAGTATAATTTATTTAATGTATACATTTGATGAAAAGAAAGAGAAAGGTGCATACATACTTGAACAAAATTAACCCGATTAATATACAATAAGAAATGTGTTTCTTACGTAATCATGTTGACATTATTAATATAAAGCATAAACGTTAGACACCATAAAAAGATACATATAAAATGTACAATGTGATTATTCATTGCATTTATTTAATAAAAAAATGTTCAATATGATACGACTACTTTTTAAGCATGCCAAAATATTACTTTTGATTCAAAAAGGTTACATACTATGCGCTTAGTCTATATATACTCTACCAATTAAAAGAAATGAGAAAGCTACTTGAACATCAATAGATGTTTTTTTTTTTGCAAATATTAAATTTGATAAGTCTACAATGCTTTCAAATAAGGATTTGTACTTTATTCAATGTGGAAGTTGAGGTTATTATCTACAGTGAAGTCATCTCTTATTTCAAAATCATGTACTGTGTGTGTGTGTGTGACTTATTTTTTAATGTTTGTCACTTTTTGTTTCTACAAGTGTCAATGTCTTTTTCATGCTCTACTTAATTTATATATCAAATTAAGAGGGCCATATACAAAGGGTTAGAGAGAAACACTTTAACTCTACTAAATAATTAATCAAGAAAATATTTATTAAAAATTATAAAAAATCCATTCCAAGCCTCAACATCAATTACATCTTTCCACAAAAGAATTTTGAAAAACATGTTCATTTACTAGTTATTAGACCATGTGGTATTTGGTTCAACTCCCACAAGCTCATTGTAGTTTTCCAAAGTTATAGATGTGTTCAGTTTCCCCCCTACCATGACCATCCTCTTGAGAAACTATCTACAACATGCTTGTTTTTTTGTATATCACTATGTAAAGAATGGAGAAACTAGATTGTGTTATAGTGTTTGTATTTTACAATAATAGATTTTTCTCCTTTACGAATCTTGGCTTTTGATTTATGTTAATGAATAAAGATTTTGTTAATGAGCTATAATAGCTATAACCTTTTATCGATAAAAAAAAAAGCTTTTGATTAATATCAAATTGTGTAGTATCTAGTATTAGTTTTATATTTGGTAGAACAAATACTTCTTAATCATTTTGGTTTTTGGTTGAAGAGGTTTCTACCTAATATTTGTGCTTCTTATGGATAGTAGAACAATTTTGTGGATGAAGATTTTGCAAAAAAGAGAGAGAAAACATAACAGTCAAATTGATAATGGTTGTGGAATAGTTAATGAAAAATTTGTTTATTTGGGTTAGTTGTATCAGTATTTAGTTGTAAGATTTTACAAAATTTAGTTTACATGGTTAGTTAATGTAGAAACCAAGATCTAAGAGATAAATCTAAGCACAATAACACAAAATACACCAAAGGTAACCATTCATTAAGCTGAAGATGAAATGTACATATATGAGGAGTGATTGGGTCAAATCAAAAGTTGAATCCAATACTCAATGAGTGGTGGAGAGTGATCTCCCACTAAAGTTGGATGAGGTGTCAAAATGGAATCAACACCTCTCTAATCAACTCCCAAATGCTGACAACTTGATGAACAAGTGTCAAATAAACATGGACAACTAAGTAGGCTTAATAAGCCTAAGTGTAATTAAATGAAATAAATACACTAATATTTAACATATTGGTAATATGGTTGAGTTATACTAAGAAAATATTATTTTTCATTCAAAATATGTATAATTTATTTAATGTTAAATTTTGATGAAAAGAAAAGAGAAAGGTACATATGTACTAGAGCAAAACTAACTTGATCAATATACAATAAGAAATGTGTTTCTTAAATAATCACATTGACATTGCTAATAGATATCATAAAAGCTAGATGCCATAAAAAGATAGACAACAAATGTTCAATATGATTATTCATTGCATTTATTCAATAAAAAAATGTTCAAAAATATGACACATCTACATTTTGAGGATGCCAAAATATTACTTTTGATTAAAAAAAGGTTACATACTATGTGCTTAGATACTCTATCGATTAAAAGAAATGAGAAAGCTACATTCACATCAATAGATGCCTTTTGCAATATTAAATATGATAAGTCTATATTGCTTTGAAATAGGGATTTTTACTTTAATCAATGCGGAAGGTTGAGTTATTATCTAAAGTGAAGTCATCTCACATTTCAAAATCATCTAGTATATATATAATAGTGAATTTTCTTTTAATGTTCATCACATTTTGTTTCTACAAACTGTGTCAGTGTCTTTTTTTTACTCCACTCAATTCAAGATGGCCATATACTGAGGGTTTGAGACTCACACTTTATTTCTACTAAAGAATTAATTAAGAAAATATTTATTAGAAATTATAAAAAATCTATTCCAAGCCCCACATCAATTACATTTTTCCAATTGAAATATTTTTGAAAAATATGCGCTTTTACTAGTTGTCAGATCCACTATACACATGCATATTTTGTCTCTATGAAAACTTTTAAAATATGTTATATATTTTCAAAAGAAAAAAACATTTTAAAATACTTTTATCATTCACATATTAAAATACATTATATATCCAAAAAATTATAGAAAATTTATATTTCATATTTTTATGCCATGTTAATATTTTATTTATAGATTATTTAAAATCTTTGCCCTGTGAATAACTAACTTTTCTTTTGAAGTTATTTTTTCACTATTTTGATCATTTTAGATCCTCATTATCTTGCACCTATATATTTTGCAACATAGAACCATGCACAATTGTAACTAACCTTTACCCAAAAAAATGCAAAGGATATCACATGGATAGTAACCAAGCTAGTACATTAACAAGTCAATCAACTCAAATGTGCTATCAAATATATTGTAGAAAATAGTCAAAATATTTATTTCAATGATCATTTTCTCCACCTCTCATTTGTTGAAAGTAGAGAAAGTTCTTCATCCACAATTGGCACTCATCTTTTTTTAATAGTGATTCACCAACTTTGAACACCTAATATCAACTTGCATAAATACTAAAATTCTAAGTATTTGAGTCACATAATCAAATAATATTTTGCACAACTAAAAATGAATTTAAAACCATCAATGTATAGAGTCCAAGGAAATTTAAACTTGAAGTTTTAAAGAAGATAGAAATCGCATGTTCCTTATATGCTCAGTTCCATACACTTGAATGATAGTGTATTTTAGGTTATACCTTAAATTACCATCCCCCAAAGTGTGTGAAAAGAATTATCATTTCTTTCAAAATAATTATTTGGAATCCTTTTTTAATAATGATCTTCCCTTCCACCATTGTGATCTTTCCTAACATTAGCTACATGCGGGCTTCACTTAGTAAACTTGAACCATAGCACATGTGTTCATGGCATACAAAAGAATCCCCCTATTTTTAAAAAATATTTCCCCAAACTCCTTTTTTTCACCCCCCTCCAATACCCATCCAGTACGCTCCACTCCCATTTTCCTATATAAACCCCACCCCTAACCCCGCCCCAAATCCCCCTTATTTAGGCAATATATTGCCCCATTTTTTGCCCATTTTAAACCCCCCAATATGAACACACGTGGCATTGTAGCCCCTTCAATGAAGACCCCATGATTAGCTATTACTAGAATTTAATTATTTTGCAATTCAATTTTTCAGTGCATTATATATTTGGACAAAGAACACTATGAGTAATTGAAAGAGTAAGTAAAGTATTGAATTCTTTTCCCTTATATTTCATACCATTGGCAACCAACATATCAAGCTAGATGTGTATTACTAAGGATGAGAAAATAAAAGAGAACTTATTTGATGTCCTTACCACTATTTTCATGCCTTGAAGAGACAAATGTAAATTAACAACAATCGCAAAAGGAAGATGACATTCAAAGTCCCCCAAAATAAACCTAGAAAGAAGAAAACTTTAGTTAATATAGAATACACATATAAATCTATACTTGTGAAAGTTGTGACATTGATAAGCTATAGAATGAGGTGTTCTTTAACCAAAACATAAAATCATCTTATATACCTTTAATAATAACAATCTTTAGATTCTAAACTAAGTGTTATTTTGGTAGAAAGTTCTATATCTTACCCTTATTTTATTTAGTTCAAATTGCCAGTCTTATTGTTATTAAATAATCTTAAACTTTGAAAATTTGTATTTTATTTTTAATAAATTGCGTCCCCTATAACTTTAGATGAGGTATTCTTGTTTGAGAATTTTAGTTCACTATATATTTAGTTATAACTAAGATATGATATAGTTGATATAGTGTTCTATTTTGTATACTATCATATTACATGCATACTTTTATCCTAGAAGTCTAAGATTGCCCTTGTAAAGTCACCGTCTTTCTAAAATCTCAAAGTTATTTGGCTTCTCCTAATGAATATAAGAAATTGAAATTATATTGTTTAGCTCAAGTTGAAAGCAATCTATGTAATCTTAAGTTGTGCCAACCACCATATAATTTTGCCTTCATCCAACATCTTGACAAAATGAATGGTTATAATGAATACCTCAAATTGTTTCATAGTTAAAGATATTACTTGAAGGAGCCTAGCTAAGCCATTAGCGACATAAATCAATAAACATAATATTGCTTGAGCTATCTGTCATCTCTAACTTCTCTTTTATGATTGAACATTCGTATTGTCAATCTCGTTCAACATTTATATTGATCTATGACATGCACTAACATTTTCTTTATGTCAAATGCATTTGAACATTTGGTCACATGTTTTTGTTAAAATAAGGAAAACTACCACATGTTCTGAACCCATTGGTTGGAAGAATATAAACATAATGTGACAAGGAATTATAAGATAAAGACACAAGACATATCCATATTATTAGACATTGTTGTAAGACGTATTATTTATTTTTAAGTATCTATTTTACTATCATTAAAAGCTTATTGTGGATTGCATCAATTTGCTTATGTGTTAAATCTATACACGTGTCACATTATCAAGGACACCTCTCATCCACATATGTCACATTAATATGAAACATATTTTATAATTAACAAATCATGTTTTACTTGATTTATTTCATGGTGATTCATGTAAGAACTTGTCTATATCATATCTTGAAACTTTTCTTAAGTGTTTCTTATAAATACTCATCTTTTTAGACTTAAATATAATTGAAAAATAAATTTATACCATACTGACATATTTATATTATTTTGCATTATTAAAATTACAACTTTTGCTATTGAAACTTGTTTTACCATTTTTCATTATTAAAACTACTACTTTTCCTATTGGAACTTGTTTTACTCATCTATATCATGAGTCTTATGTAATCTTTATCCTCTTTATAGTTAAAGCTCACATGATATTTGTTAGTGTTCACATAAGAACAAGATGATAATGATTTGACTAGTCTTATCTTCCATTGCTCGCTAGCACTTTCCTTGTGGATTGAATGACAAACATTAAAAAATACATAGGCGTCATTATCTTAATCAGCAAATTTTTTTTGGGTTGTTTTATATGCTTAATTGGCATGGGAGGCTTAGTAGTTATATATACCCACTTGATTTAGTTGGGCCTTTTTCATGGCGTGGGGCCCTCTCTTACGTCATTTGTATATAAACATTTTTAGTTTGTTTTGACTTTGTCCTGTCTTGTAAGAGGGGAAAGTGTGATGATTACGTTGAGATGACCTAAGTATATGCTTATGTTAGCCCTATGGAATCTTAAGTGTATTTGAATTTTGGACTGAAAAGTGTATATGAGGTTTATATTAAAAGGAGCATGTGTATTTTTTTATTAGGTAAGGGAGAGGTTTTAATATTTTAAAAATCATTTCTGGATAAACATATACATATAAAGAAGATTTTAAAAATAAAATAAAATAATATTTTTTTTGAAATTTTTGGATTCTTGGATTTTGTTGTTTTAGCATATTATTATATTAGCTCAATAATATTTTAGTGTTGCTTTAGACTTAAAAGATCATCATAAATTTGAAAATATTAATAAAAAATATGTACTAATATAATCTATTTATACATAAAATAATTTTAAAATATTCTTTCAAATATATTTTAAATACAAATTAAAATTTCTAAAACAAAGAATTTTTTTTTTTCTCCGTAAAAACAAAGAAATATTTAATAAAATAGAAAAATATATAAAAGAGTGTAAGATAGAAAGAAACAGTCTAGGCCATGTAAAATCAAAATATTGAATTTTTTTTTCAGATTTGTAAAAAACACAACTATTTTTTCACAGATTTTTTGTTGTTTTCTATCATAAATATTTCAGATCATGAAGAATTCATCCTGAAAATTTCGTAAAATTCTGCTGTGTTTTCCAAATTTCCAAAAAAATCGGAAAGAAACTATTTGAATATATACTATCCACAACCATATATAACAAATTGAAGTATGCAACAACCATATATAACAAATTGAAGTATGCAATGTTGATCTCTATGCTCTCTATAGTGCTCTCTATAGTGTGAAACAAACTTCAGTGTATTATGTGCATTGAATTCCTTTTGTTTCTATGGTGTTAGACCCACACACTTTGACACACTGTCCTTGGGTGGTAGGATGTTGCCCACTTTATGCTTAAAAGCCTTAGTTTAATGGCTACTCTGATTAGATTCTTTCCAAGCATACAAATACAAATACAAATACTGTCTTCTCTTCCAAGCAAAAAAGTGTACGTTATCATGAGAGGAGTCATAATCACAAGTGTAGAGTGCAATGAAATTGCAGTACTTATCATTAAAAGCAGGTGGAGATTTTTTAATTTGAGACCTTGACATTTTACATTCCACTTGCAATTTCATGGATTTTTTAATTTCATTTTCATGGCTTCTATAGTTTTTCTGTTATGTGGGACTCTTTTTTAAAAACAAATTTCGTTGTCTGCTTTTTGACGTTAGGCAGCTATGTTACAACTTCACATCTCTGTGGAGTTAAATAATCTCTCTCTGCGTTTACTTTTTATCTCTATCTGAGTTGGAAACATGATCTTGCTGGCCTCTGTTAAACTGACACAGATTAAAAAATGGATGGTGGAGAGTTTTTCCAGTGAGTTCGGAGGACATGGGCAGAGGGAATTTGGGACACTGGGCAAATGAGGAATTAATCTATAGAATTCTCCATTATCGATCAAAAAGAACACTTTAGTGAGTATTGACTGATTAAAAATGAGCGAATATGTGGTGGTTATGACAGGAGAAACTAAAATGAGGAAAATGTTTTAAAGTGGTGGAGGCACTTAGTTATAATATATGCTAACCTTAGCCAAAATGAGATGGATTCCAACAATGGTTGGAGGCAGAGTTTTGTTTGCTTCAATAAAACAGATAAAGACAGATGACATTAAAAAAGCAAAACATGAAGACTTGTTTGCAGTGGAGATTACGTGCATTCAACACGGCTCAAATACACTCACAACTTGTCACGTTCTACTTTTAGAGGCAAAAAAAAATCAGCATTTTCTTTAATTTCGTGGGCAAGAGGGTACGGTCTTCTCACGGGCCAATTCCGTATTCTTCCGGCAAGTCAAACTTTTCTCAGATTTTATATCATTTATAATGAATTATTCCCTATTCAAATAGGGAGTATTAATAGTTAGGTTGAAACTTGTCATATTAAAAGTTAAGGAGTGAGGGGTTTAATTCTATAAATATGTCTAGGTATTTGACAAGGTCTAATGAAAGATTTTAGATTAATTTCATTTCATTAATTAATATAGGTCAAATAGGATATGAGTTGTTTGTTTGAAATTTATGCTGTTAATAATTAAGGAGTGAGAGATATTCATTCCATCGAATTTGTCTAGGGTATGATTTTATTGAAGTATTTTACATTAATTTTATTTTATTAATTAATATGATGTATAAATTTATGTTAATATTTTTTCGAATGAAAATCAAGAATTGTTTATGTTCTCATTTTGTCAAAATTACTTAAGAAACAATTCTTGTCTCTCAAAGTTCTAAACCTTGATAGATGGTGTAGTTAAAGAACATAGAACATATTATCACCTTGACAAATTTTGTTCAATCAATTGAAACCAATAAATTGTTAAAGCTTTTAAAATTCGATGATATAATCATTTAAATCTTAAAGCACTTCAAAAATCCAAAATATATACATTAATCATGTCTTAGTTCAATTTGGGTGCTCTTCCATGCACTCCAAGATTGTAGGGCATAAAAAATGAGAGAGCACAAACCTATGTTGATTGTTGGGTACCCATTTTGCTAAAATCACTTGAGACACAATCATTGCTTCATCCATTATATCATGCATCTAAAGGTTTGAACTTCAGTGGATGACATAATCAACTACACATTAACATCATGATCAATTGTGTTAGGTATGTACATCTTGATGGATGACCTAATCAAGAAAATATCATCACCCTAACTAGTTTTATTAAGCAAATTAAACAAAGTAAATGATTAAAGCTTTTGATTTTTTTTACAATGTACTCATATTAAGGAGTGTGATGCCTTCAAGGACACTAGGAACAAGCACGTCAATCTAATGACAATTGTTTCTTGACATAGTTTATTTAGGGGATGATGGGGATGCTTATCATCTCCTTGGATAAGAAAATGATTGAAATACAGAAGATCAAAATGACAAGGTTGGATGTCCTATAGGCTATTTTTAGTCTTACATCTATGTTAAATAAACCTACCTATCTATGTATTGGATTTCCTTTTTCTATTCACATAGGAGTATGAGTCTATGTTGATATCTCTTTGGTTGAAAGTCAAGGACTTTGGGGTACCCATTCCTCCAAAAGTCACCCAAAATGCAATCCATGAACTTTTGGTGGATGGTTAAATCAAGGAACACACTATAACTGTGATAAATTGTGTTTAACCAATTGACCATTGTAAACAATTAAAGCTTTCAAAATTCAAATAATGTAGTCATACTAACTTTACAGGGAAAAAATGTAGTCAGACTAACTTTACACCCAAAAAATCACAAGTTTTGGATAATATCATGAGCAAGAGGATATACTCTTCTCATGAGCCAATTTTGTAATGGGCAAGTCAAATTTCTAACACAATCTATTTTTAGTGGCTGATATTTCTTGAACTGCAAGTGAAAAATTGTGAAACTTTCAACTTAGTGGATGACAAAATCAAGAAAATGTCACTCTAAACCCTAATCAATTTTATTCAATCAATTGACCTCAATAAATGCTTTAAGCTCTTCAAAGTTTCATATGATTTACCCATATAAACTAATTGTTTTCCAACCTGTAAACACTTGGAAAATCCAAAATAGACCAATAAAAACCATGTCTTACCACACTAATTTGTCTAAGTTGAGTCTTCGTAGACTTTAGATCATAAAAAATGAGGGAGGAGTTGGTGGTGGTGGTATCAAGTCACGAGTCAAGTGCAGAAATTTGTGGCAATCGAGAAATGAGTAAACAAAAATTGGTATCTTCCACCCACATCAAGACATTGCGCGCATGTGGCTTCCATATAAACTCAACCAAGTTGCACGTCATTGACAGCGAACGACCTCACCTTTTAGCTCTTTATAACTGTCTTTTGGCTCCATTGTTTTCCTCAGTTTCAATCCAAGATTACATCTTTTGGAACTTCATTTTCTCAATCTTGACTGAAAAATAAGAGCCCATCTGCTCCAATTTCAATCTCCCAGAAAACATTGTTCATATTTTGTAGTTTTGTGTTAAAAAATGACTAAGATTCATCCTCGAGTACCTGAAATCACAGAGAATCAGAGAACCCCCGAAGAAGGAGCTCAGCCTGTTAGCTTGACAGTGTGGAAAAAATCCCTTCTGTTCAACGGTAAAGGATTTACTGTCTATGACTCTAATGGCAACCTTGTTTTCAGAGTTGATAATTATGCTTCCAATCCCGCCAGTGAGATGATTCTCATGGATGCCACAGGAAATGATCTGCTCGTACTCAAACGCAAGGCATGTTGAGCTCATTTTATCTATTTGAGACCTTCTTAATACTAATGTACAGTTGTTTGTGTTTCTGAATTTGATTGTGTAAATAATTTTTTTTATCAATGTTTCGGATTACATTCGATGATCCATCATCAGATGAAAGAGAGCACAAAGAATTTGTGTTTCATGTTCTTTGTGCTCTCTTTCATTCTGATAATAGATCACAAAGTATGATTAGAAACGTTAATAAAAAAAACTTACTTACACAATCAAATCTAAAAACACAAACAACTGAACTTAATAGATTGTGGAAATCTCACGTTCTTTTAACTAATATTCAATCTTTTTTCTGTGTGTGTTAACAGAGATTTAGCATTCGGAGGCAGTGGCGGGGGTTTTGTGAGAAGAATTTGATTTTCAGGATAAAAAGATCCACGCGTAGATGTTGGTTAAGTGGAAAAAAGAAAACTTTGGCCAAGATCTCCCTGAATTCATCTAAAAGCCCAGAGTTTTATGTCGAAGGATCTTTCTGCAAGAAATCTTGTGCAGTTTACAACAGTGCAGGTGGCGTCGTTGCAGAGGTAAATTCAGTGTTGTTTATAATTGAATCAGAGCGTTTTTAATGTCTGACATCCTTGATTCACAGAGCTTTTTAAACAATCTTAATCAGCCCTGAAACATTTCCACATTTTTACTACCTATAACCCAATTCAATTGAGTATGCCCATCTTACTTCCAACCAGATCCTTGCTGTTTACAAATTTTATTAGTGCTTTAATTAATCACAAATACTCTGACATGAATACAATTGAATTTCCTCTTCCCCTGTTCTAATTATGTATCAAATTGTCCATACTACAAGATGCGGGAATCTCCCATACTATAAAATATTGATGCATCAAACAATATGGTTCATAATTGAAATTACACACTCTAACTCATTTAAATGAGCTCATACTAATAAATATATTCTACTGAAAAAGCTAGTATAATTTTAAATGCTTTATTGAAAATTAAACTTCTTGCACACAAGTGTGTTGAATGAAACTCTACTTATGCATTTCACTCTTGTGTTGTTTCAGGTGAAAAGAAAGCAAGCTGCAACAAGCAGTCCAAGTGCATGCAATTGCATGCTACAGAAAGACGTATTCAGTCTAGTGGTGCAGCCTGGATATGACCAACCAATGATAATGGGATTGGTAATAACTCTTGACAGTCTAAGCAACAAACCAACTTTCCTAAGACGATTGTTAAAAAAGTGAGCAGCTTCCCAACAAGCCTTAAATCACAATGGTAATTTCGCTCGAGCAGGGCATGCAAAGGATTCACCTAAAGCATTAAAAAGCCCAGCCCAGAAGCGTACTTGTGCCATTAAAAATTGCTTCGTTTAATCTTAGCCACTCTGTACATTATGTTTTGTACTATGCGGTATCTGGTTCGACTCCCGGAAGATCGTTGTACATTTCCAGAGTTACAGATGTGTTCATTTTTTTCCCTTGCCATGACCATCCTCTTGAGAAAGTATCTGCAACATGCTTCATTTGTTGTATATAACTATGTAAAGTAGGACAAATGGGATTGTGTTAGTGTTGTATATAACTAGGTAAAGTGGGACAAACTGGATTGTGTTAGTGTTGTATGAATTTACTGTAATACCTTTTTCTCATCCCTTTAGAAATATTGTCTTTTGATTTATGTTAATAAATAAAGTTTTTGATTTACATCAAATTGTTTGGTATCATTATTAATTTTTTATATGGTAGAACGGATATCTTTTAGCTTTTGGGTCTTAGTCGAAGAGGTTTTAGCCTAAGACCTATGTTCCATATGAATAGCTAAAACGACTTTGTGGATGACGATTCGACAAAAAGAGAGAGAAAAAGTAATAGTCAAATTGATACTAGTTGTGGAACAGTTCGTGACAAACTTGTTTATTTAAGTGAGTTGTATCAGTATTCAGTTGTAATATTTTAAAAAAAATTAGTTTCCTTGGTTAGTTAATATATTGGTAGTATGGTTGAGTTATAATAAAAAATTATTATTTTCCATTCAAAATTAGTAACATTTGATGAAAAGAAAAGAGAAAGGTATATACGTACTTGAACAAAATTAACATGATGAATATACAAAATTAACATGATGAATATACAATAAGAAATGTGTTTCTTACGTAATCATGTTGACATTGTTAATAGAAAGCATAAAAGTTAGACACCATTAAAAGATAAATTGAAAATGTTCAATTTGATTATTCATTGCATTTTTGAACAATAAACAAAATGTTCAATATGATACACCTACTTTTCAAGCATGCCAAAATATTACTTTTGATTCAAAAACGTAACATACTATGTGCTTAGTATAAATATAGTCTACCAATTAAAAGAAATGAGAAAGCTATGTGCACATCAAAAGATGCTTTTTACAAATATTAAATATGATAAGTCTACATTTCTTTCAAATAAGGAGTTGTACTTTATTCAATGTGGAATATGAGGTTATTATCTAAAGTTAAGTAATCTCGAATTTCAAAATCATGCACTATATATATAATAGTGGATGTCTTTTTTAATGTTTGTCACATTTTGTTCCTATAAGTGTCAATGTCTTTTTCATACTCCACTCAATTTATATATCAAATTAAGATCGTCATATACTAAGGGTTTGAGAGACACACTTTAATTCTACTAAAGAATTAATTAAGAAAATATTTATTGAAAATTATAAAAGTTTCATTCCAAGCCTCAACATCAATTGCATTTTTCCACAATTTTTTTTTTGAAAAAAATGCTCATTTACTAGTTGTTAAATCCACCATATACATGCATATTTTGTCTCTATGAAAACTTTTATTTTTATCATTCACATATTGAAATACATTATATATCGTAAAAAAAGAACAAAAAATTCATATTTTATACCATGGTAATATTTTATCTAAGGATTATTTCTAATCTTTTCCTCTTGAACAATTAACTTTTCTTTTCAAATTATTCTTTTCACATTTTAGGTCCTCGTTACCTTGCACCTATCTATTTTGCACCATGGAATCATACACTATTGTAACTAACCTTTAGCAAAAACAAATGCAAAGGAGAACACATGTATAGTAACCAAGCTAGTACATTAACAAGTCAATCAACTCAATTGTGCTATCAAACTCATTGTAGAAAATAGTCAAAACATTTATTTCAATGATCATTTTCTCCACCTCCAATTTGTTGAAAGTAGAGCAAATTCTTTATCTACAATATACACACTCTTTTTTTGTATTGTAATTGGTCTACTTTTAACACTGGATATCCAATTGCATAAATACTAAAATTCTAAGTATTTGAGTGATATAATCAAACAATATTTTGCACAACTAAAAATGAATTCAAAATGATCAATGTATAGTGTCTAAAGAAATTTGAACTTGAGGTTTTAAAGAAGAAATAAATTGCATGTGCCTTATTTTCTCAATTCGATACACAAATGATATTGTATTTTTTATGTTTCAATAGAGATTTAGCATTCAGAGGCATTGGTAAGGATTTTGTGAGAAGAAAAGTTTGGCCAAGACCTCATTGAATTCATCTAAAAACCTAGATTTTTATGTTGAAGGATCTTCTTACAAGAAATCTTGTGTAGTTTACAATAGTGCAAGCGACATCATTATAGAGGTAAAATTTAATGGTGTTAGAATTGAGGAAATTTTTTTTAATGCCTGTCTATCCTTGATTCAAAGAGCTTTTTCAACAATCTTAATTAGCCTTGCAACAACAAATATTTTCTACATTTTTACTATATATAACCTAATTCAACTGAGTGTGCCCATCTTACTTCCAACTTGATCCTAAGTGTTTACAAATTTTATGGGTTCTTTAATTAATCACATACCTTTTTTGGACTCTAGCCCCTAATCGTATGGGATTTTAGCCATTGGTTCTTTCCAACTCAAGGGGGATAAACTTTGGTCCATCTTTTTTATCTGGATTTCTTTTGGTGAAGATAACATTTTTTACCATAATTATTTTTTATGAAGGAGGATTACTTTTGTAAGGAGACAAAAATCATTTGCTCGACAACTCAAAATTGAGTTCTACTTTTTGTAAAAGTGCATGTTTTTTCGCCATGAATCCAAAGGGAATGCTCACACACTATCATTATAAAGTGTTATTTTAATTCCAAGGTTACAAATCACTCCTATAAAGTGCCAAAAAAAGAGGGGGAACAAAAAGATAATCAAGGGGTGTTGTCTGTTGTCTATTTTTCAAAGTGCTCTTCATTTTCACATTGTACAAAGAAACAATCTAAGTCTAGCAGCATGGATTCTAATGTCACTGCACAATTCTTGACTCCTTTCAGTTATCATGATTGGAAGTTGGAATTAATTCTTGTACTTAAGAATAAAGGCTTATTTTGGGTAACAATGGGAACAAAAAAACAACCTAATGTAACTAAGGAGAAAGAATTTTTTTTCAATAAGTGTGACCAAGAATTTGGTTTCTTATGTTTAAATCTATCTCTTAAATTAGTATTTTATGTTGAGAAATTGAAAACACCCAACCAAGTTTGGTAAGCTCTCAAAACATTATTTGGGACAATTGATGAACTTAGAAGTGATGAGTTGGAAAATCAACCCTTAGCTCTCATTCCTTCAAAATTTTCAACTTTAGAGGACTTCTTCACCAAATTTAAATCTTTAAAGTGGCAATTAAAATATTGTAGAATTGACAAGAAAGAGGATCAATTAATCATTTTTGTACTTTCCAAACTAGATTATGAAATCTCTATGTTTGTCTCTACTTTCTATTCTACTAAAAGAGCCCTTGGTACCTCATGGACCATGTCCTCTTTCTTTATTTCTGATCTTACAAGGGAACAAGAAAAGTTAATTCAAATGGATACTTTGAAATCTACTAAGGCACAAGCTCTAATTGCGGGAAATGAAAAGAAAAAAAAATACTAAAGGAAAGAAGAAGAACACTAGAAAGGACAAGGAAGGGAAGAAAGAAGATAAAATTGACAACTTCAAAAAGGATAACTCATCTAAACAAAGTAAATCAGCTACTGAGAGAGTTAAATGTTTCTTTTGTAACAAAACTAGTCATGAAGAACATCAATGCATGAAAAATAAAATTGATCACCTGACTTTTCTACTAAAAACTAATAATATTGTGGTAATCGATTCTATCAAAACATCTTCAAATCAGGAAATTACTAAGGACAAAGAGAAATTGAAAGGAAGGGTGTTATTTTCTAAAGAAGATATAGATTCTATTTCCATACACCATATGGGTTCTCAACTTGATGTGAAATCTTCATATCCTAATTTTATCCCTAATAACTCAGATGATTGAAGAGATGACAATCATATTCAAGCAGATTTTGAGGAAGGGTCACAAGCTCTAATTGATGTGTGGTCCACTTCATCATCATCATCATCCTTGTGGGGGGGAAGGGTGGATTATAGGCTTCTTATCTCCTTATCTCTTTTTTGGATGATATTTTTTTCCCATTGGGATTTGTATCTTTCTCCTTTTATGAAAGATTTCATTGTACATGGGTATCTCACTAGGCTAATAGTCAGGACCAATTTGTTATATTGTCAAGTCCTAAGTTATGCTTAAGGGGGAGGGGGTGAGGGGGGTTGTTAGCGTATTTATTTCATTTATCTACACTTAGGCTTATTAAGTCTACTATTTCATCCATGCATACTTGACACTTTTTCATCAAGTTGTCAATATTTAGGAGATAATTAGAGGTGTGTTGATTCCATTTCAACACCTCATCATAGTTTAGTGGGAGGCAACTTGTCACCACTCATTGAGTGTTGGGTTCGACTCAATCACTCTTCCTATATGTACTTTTCTTTTTTAGCTTATTCAATGGTTGATTTTGCTTTCATTTTGTTATTGTGCTTCATTTCATCTCTTATAGATATTATAATTATATACCTAGATTTCCTCTTCCCCTACTCTAATCATATATCAAAATTTTCTATTAAAAGTAGAAATTGGTAATTTTATTTCTTTATGAAGGGTTTTTTTATTTGATATTACATTATTGACTTTTAGGTTGATATTTCTTGAGAGTTAACGAGTGAAGAGTACCATTTTTTTCAAATTTGTCAAGGTAAGATCAAATTATCATTCCTTATAGTATCAAGACCTTGGATTTAACAAAACTTGATTCTTGATGGAACAAGTTAAAAACATTCAACTTTACTTGCAGCCCAAAGATCCATGAACATTTAATCTAAGTTTTTTTAAAACAAAATAATCATTTAATTTTTTCTAAAATGTTTTAATCTTTCACCATCAAATTATTTAATATTTAAAAATAATTCCATACAAATTATAAATAATTAAAAAATAAAACCCAAATTCGAAAGAAATTATTCTAATTTAAACAATATTATAAAATAAATAAGCACATCAAACAACCTAATGGGTGATTAGACTTAAATATCACACTATAAATTTGACTTGTTAAAATGATTTATCTAAAATCATACTAATATTTATATATCCTACTGAAAAAGGCTAGTATAATTTTAAATGCTTTATAAAAAAATTAAAATTCTTGTACACAAGTGTGTTGAATAAAACTCTACTTACACATAAATAACTCTTGTGGTGTTTAGGTGAAAAGAAAGCAAGCTCCAGTAAGCAGTTCAAGTGCATACAATTGCATGTAACAAGAAGGCATATTCAATCTAGTAGTGCAATTTGGATATGACCAACCAATGGTAATGGGATTCATAATAACTCTTGATAGTCTACGAAACAAACTAAATTTCCTAAGATGATTGTTAAATAAGTGATCAACTTCCCAACAAGCCTTAAATCACACTGGTAAACACACTCGAGCAGGGAAGGAAAAGGATTCACCTGAAGCAAAAATTCCCAGCCTAGAAGTGCACTTTTCTCATTCACAATAATTGCTTTCTTTAAGCTTAGGCACTTTGTACATTATGTTTGTACTATGCGGTATCTGGTTCGACTCCTACAAGCTCATTATACATTTCTAGAGCTATAGATGTGTTCAATTTTCTCTTACCATGAATTTCCTCTTGAGAAAGTATCCACAACGTGATTCTTTTATTTTATATAAATATTTAAAGTATGGAGAAACTATATTGTGTTACAGTGTTGTATTTTACTACAATATCGTTTGCTCTTTATTTTAGAAATCGTGGCTTTTGATTTATGTTATTGATTATGTAAAACAGGTTTAGACAGGTACCTGAAACCCGAAACAAGTTAAGATATTACATTAATATCCACAACAAAAAAATAGGCAACCAACCAAAAAGGCCAACAACGGTGCCAGCTACAAAAGACAACAAAAAGGAACCAACACAAAGTGCAATAGAAACAATAAAAAAAGGAACAAGTCAAGCCATCTTCTCAAGTAGATTGGCAGCTTGCACCTCCAGAAGATCAATTTTATCCCCTGCATCTTTAATCTAAATGAGATCCTCTGGGGAAATGGTGGCAGCCCTTTTCCTAGTGCTAGACCTGGTGGACATGCTCATACCCTGGCCCGATGTGGCGTCTTGCTCCTTAATGGTTTTCTCCTCATCTTTGTCATAGGGGGTGGCTTCCATCTTGATTATTAGGATCTTAATGTCCTCATTATAGGCCTTGAGGATATTGAAACTTTTCTCAATAATGCCCTTGAGGGAAATCTCAAAACTAGAAACCATGTTCTCCATCTCCAGCATATGAGCCTCCAGCTTGTAGAAATCGGTCACATTGAGAAGGGGGTTAGAGGTAGGCATATCCATGTCCACATTTTCATTCCTCTTCTATTCCACATCCCCCATCTTGGATTTTAAATTAGCCACTTCAAAGAAGAGCCATTTGATAGACCTGTAGTTGTCCAACATGTTATTCCTGGCATTATTGAGCAGGTTGAAGTCAAATTCCCTGGTTGAGTCGCTCAAGATAACCATAGAGGGGTATATAAGCTCAGAGGTCTTAATTTTTCCTCTTTCCCCTTCAGGAACCATAGGGTTAATCACTTCTCTGGTAATGCCAAGTTTGGCAGTGTGGAAGTTGAAAAGCTTCCACACCATGCCTTTCCCTTTGGTATCCAGGTGGGGCTCTGACATAGTCCCGGGGGGAGAGAGCTTAGATGAAATATCGTCCTCAGGGATATTCTTCTTCCTAACAACTGGGGAACCAACAGGGGTGACCTCATGAGAATTGGGGGAGGGGGGGAGCAAGTACCCTTACCATCTTCATCTAAATCAGTAGAGAGCTGAGGTGACTTGTTCACTTTGGTCTTCTTGGAGTTCTTGGGAGCTTTTTTGGCCGTGTTCTTCTTTCCTTTCCCTCTTGGCTTGTCCTCCTTAGTTTCCATATATTCCTCATCCTCATTATAATATTCATCTGAGGATATGGCAATTCTGGTCTGCTTTTTAGTGGAGGGATGCATGACATCTTTTTTAACCCTCTACAAACATTTCCATTTTTTGGAAGAACCAGAGGCCCCCTTCTTAAAATCCTCGTCCACCAGATATTCAGAGTGTAAAACTGTGCTATCCTCAGTGTTAGAGGGCTCATAGTCAGACCCCGACTCCTCCTCCTTGGGCTTTTGATTTATGTTAATAAATAAAGATTTTTATTTATATCAATTTTTTTGGTATCTAGTGTCAATTTTATATATGGTGGATCAAACATTTCTTAATTTTTGGCTTTTATTCTAAGAGGTTTAAGTCTAATACTTGTGCTCCATATGAATTATTAAAATGATTTTGTAAATGAAGATTCATGAAAAAGGAGGGAGAAAAAGTAATAGTAAATTTGATATTAGTTGTGGAACAATTAATGACAAATTTATTTATTCAGGTAAGTTAGTATTCAATTGTGATATTTCTAAAAATTTAGTTTACTTGGTTTGTTAATATAATAGTATTATTGTTTCAAGTTATAATAATAAAATATAATTTTCCATTCAAAACATGTATATAAACTAGTTTAATGTATAAATTTGATGAAAATAAAAGAGAAAGGTATATATGTACTTGAAAAAAATTAACTTGATTAATATACAATAAGAAACATGTTTCAAGTAGGTAATCATGTTGACATTGCTAATAGATAGCATAAAATCTAGACACCATACAAAGATAGACTAGAAAATGTTCAATATGATTATTCATTGCATTTCTTCAATAAAAAATGTTCAATATGACACAAGCATGCCAAAATATTACTTTTGATTCAAAAAAGTTACATACTATGAGATTAGTATATATAAACTCTATCAATCAAAAGAAATGAGGAAACTACATGCACATCAATAGATGCTTTTTGAAAATATTAAATATGACAAGTCTACATTTCTTTCAAACAAGGATTTGTACTTTATTCAATGTGGAAGATGCCATTATAATCTAAAGTGAAGTCATCTCACGTTTCAAATTCATGTAGCATATATATAATAATGGATTTTTTTTTTAATGTTTGTTACATTTTGTTTCTATAAGTGTCAATGTCTTTTTCATAGTCCACTCAACTGATATATCAAATTAAAATGGTCATATATTGAGGGTTTAAGAGACACACTTTAATTCCACTAAAGAATTAATTAAGAAAATATTTATTAAAAATTATAAAAAAAATATTCCAAGCCTCAACATCAATTGAATTTTTCCACAAAAGAATTTTGAAAAATATGTTCATTTACTTGCTAGACCCACCATACACGTGCATAGTTTTGTCTCCATGGAAACTGTTATAATATATTATATATTTTTAAAAAGAAAAAATATTTAAAAATACTTTTATCATTCACATATTAAAATACATTATATATTGTAAAGATCAAAAACTAATAATATTTTATATTTTTATGTCATATTAATTTTCTATCTAAGGATTATTTTAAATCTTTGCCCCTTGTACAATTAACTTTTCTTTTCAAGTTTACCTTTTTTCACTTTTTTGGTCATTTTAGATCGTCATTGCCTTGTAGCTATAGATATTTTTTGCACTATTGTAACTAACTTTTAGCTTAAAAAATGTAGAGTATAAGGCAAACACATGGGTAGTAACCAAGCTTGTACATTAACAAGTAAATCAATTCAATTATACTATCAAACTCATCGCAAAAAATAGTCAAAACATTTATTTCAATGATCATTTTCTCCACCTATCATTTTTTGAAATTAGAACAAATTCTTCATCCACAATGTATACACATTTTTTTTATATAGTAGCTCACCAACTTTTAACATCTAATATCAAATTGCATAAATATTGAACTTCTATGTATCTGAGTGACATAATCAAACAATATCTTGCACAACTAAAAATAAATTTAAAACCATCATGTATAGAGTCCAAGGAAATTTAAAATTGATCTTTTAAAGAAGAGATAAATTTCACGTGCGTTCTATGCTCAATTCCATACACAAATGCTATTGTGTTTTAGGTCATATCTCAAATTAAACCATCCTTCAAAGTGCATGGAAAAAAATATCTTTTGTTTTGAGATAATGATTCAGAATCCTTTCTTAATCATGATGCTTCCTTCCACCACTATGATCTTTCCTCACATTAGCTATTAATATTGTTTTTGTAGTTCAATGTTTTAGTGCATTATATATCTGGAGAGAAGAACACAATGAGTAATTGAAAGGGTAAGTCAAATACGTAATATTTCCCCTTACATTTCATATCATTGGTAGCCAACATATCAA